>JAXGGA010003805.1:0-96949 GCA_038373865.1 Uloborus plumipes
GCATCTAAAAAATATCGCCAAGTCAAAAAAATATCTCCAAATTAAAAAATATCGCCAAGTCCGAAAAAAATACCGCCAAGTTAAAAAAAATGTCGCCAAGTCCAAAAAAAAAGCCAAAAAAGAAATAAAAAGGTAAAATAAATATCGAAAAATTAAAAATTTGAAAGTAGGGTATTGAGATGGGAATTTGTGTGGCGTGTCGGTTCGGGTCCTGTCTGTCCCCCCCTAATAACTTTTGAATGAACATTCCGATTTTGACAAACTTTTTTTTGTTGGAAAGATCTCGGCGAGTACAGCTCATTCCCATATTTGATTTTTCGATTTGAACAATTTTTGGTTCAACTTTGAACCGTTCAAACAACCTGTCCCGCGATGTAACTTTTAAGTGAACAGTCCGATTTGAACAAACTTTTTTTTGTTCGAAAGATCTTATCAAGGATACTTCATTCCCGTATTTACATTTCCGATTTGAACAGTTTTTCGTTCAACATTGAACCGCTCAAGCAAGCTGTCACCCCTAATAACTTTTGAGTGAACAGTCCGATTTAAATAAACTTTTTTTTTGTTCGAAGGATCTCAGCAAGGATACTTCATTACCGTATTTAAATTTTCAATTTGAACATTTTTTCGTTCAACATTGAACCGTTCAAGCAACCTTTCCCCACCTAATAACTTTTGAGTGAACCATCCGAATGGAATAAACTTTTTTTTTGTTTGAAAGATCTCGGAGAGGCTCATTTTCATACTTCGCTTTTTGATTTGAACCATTTTTCGTTCAATATTGAACCGTTCAGAAAAAAAAATTTAACATTAGCGCCTACGGGGAATTTAAGTTGAATGTTGATCCTGAACTTAAAGTCAGATTTCCTTCAAACTAACTTTGTAAGAAAATGGTTTTGATAAATAATGTTTGTAAAGTACTTTTCTGAATAATCTTCTGTGAGGACTCTGATTCCGACTCCGACTCCGCAAACATGGCGGAAATGCAGACTCAGAAAAAAAATGACTGACTGTGCAGACGATTTTTTGTTTATTTATTCTATTTTATTTATTGTTATTTTTTTTCCTTTTTTTTTTTCCAAACGATTTTTTTTTGTAACAAAAATTTTTCATTCACGAGGGCATTTTATTCTTTATTTATATTTAACAACTGGCAACGGATTAAAAGTGAAATTCGAGACATTTTATTAACGGACGAGTTTTTTTTTCTTTTTTTTTTCTTTGTTTGATAAAATGTGTTTTGATGCTCTTTGTACTTTTATTTATTTATTTATTTTATTTTATTATTATTTATTTATTTTTTTTTTTGAAAACGATTGAGGATTTTTTTTACGGAAGAACTGTAACTATTATTCTTTAAAAGGTGCGACAAAACTTTATTTATTCGTTTATTTACTTTTTACGTGTCTATTTCATCTGTTGAGAGAGGTTTATTTTGCTTTTAGAAATCAGCTTTAAGTGCTAAAAAGGTATGTTTGACATAATTTTCAGTCTCAGATAATCAAGAGAATAATGATCAGATGCTAGAATGCTGATGTCCATGTATGGGAAAGTAGGCTTGTTTAGTTCTTGACTGAACTTCTTGTCAATAAAACTTTTGCGATTGAGTGAGATGGAACAAAATAAAAGTCTAAAAGCAAAACTAATCCGTGAATAAGTGAAATCTAGGAAGATTCAAGCCAAGTAATCTTTTAACTGTATTTTTTTTATTATAAAATGAAATATTGAACATGAAACTACTATTCATTGGTACAGATTAATATTCATAGCTAAAGTGAGATCATCTGTTATAATTTTATTTCGTAATCAGTCGCCACCATTCTTTCGTAGAATGCTGAAATATTTTATGTAGAACCTGTTCAGTATTTTAATGTGAACCTCCCTTTTTGATTAAAATTGAATGTTTTGAAAAGGACTATACTTGTTTTTTGGATGAATCAATTTTAATTTTAAGGAATTTTTCGTATCAAGATGTTTTCTCCAAAGCATCACGCTATCTTTCTCCAGTAGTGCAGTAAAATTTTATCGCCCCTTGTAGAATCTTGATGATATATACCTCTAAATAGTTTTCTGTTTTACTGTACACAGACTGAGATAAGCATAATCCTCAAAGATTTCAGATTTCAACGGAAATTATTTTTACATATTTAAAGAGGGATACAGTCAAACTTTGTTAAAATCAACTACAATTGACCTTGCAATCAGTTTGTTTTATCAGAAAAGCAATACACTACAAACCATAAGGCAGAGATCGGAAATGCAGTTCGTCGTTACGGTAATTTGTTTTAAGCATGTTTGAATTAGCATTGTTCGACAGTATATTGTATTAGAGTAAAGGTCGAGACAAGCAGTCCCCACAGAATTTTTTTTTTTTTTGGCGACTACTAAATGTGATCATGGATGCAAGACCTTCCGTCTCAACGAGATTGCGGAGACGGAGCTTGGAATGGAAAGAAAATTTAATGACTTTCTTAAGTGTTTAGTAAAATTTTGTTTTTTTCGATGTTAAAAAAATAAATTTCAATTCCAAAAAAATTCTGAGAACCCTCAACCATCCTCTTTCTAATATTTTTTGCAATAGTCTGAATTGCGATTTTGGAATCTACAGTTTCAAAGCCCCTGAACCCCATTCCTTCCTTTTACGTTACCAAAATGGCCGATAATCGCGTATTTAGGACTTTTTTCTTCAAAAACTCCGGGGGGAACCCCTGACCCCTCTCGCTTCCATATCGCTATCATTCATTCAATTTTACGTTTTCGGAGCCACAATTTAGAAAATGCACGATGGAGAGCCCCCCTTTCCTACAGACAAAACAAAATGCTTGAAATGCTGCACTTAAATGGAGGCTCATGTTGTCACAAAAATCAAAATCTCAAATTCAAATTGAGCGCCAATGTTCAAAAATTGACAAAGTTAAAATTAACAATATAAAAAAACATCTATCCTTAAGTACACATGGGGGGGGGGGGGGCGCTCTAAATACTTTCCGTCTTGAACTCATCACTAAACTTGCACCCATGAATGGATATTGGTCGCCAAGCTGGTGACCTACGTTTTTTCTGAACAAAAATAAAAATTGCTGATGCATCGTGGCGATTATGAAAAGAAAATAGCCATCAGCATCGTCACTGGCTGCCAACGTTAACTTGAAGAGAAAATCGTTGCATTTGACCTTAAAGAAAACGAAATACATATTTTCAGTCTTGAAAATGCAATGCAACTTTGTTGGAAAAAAATTCAAAGATGACCAAATCTATGATTAAATAGCAAATTAAAATTTTTTTTAAAATTAACTTTAAGTATGCACGTGCGTTTAGTTTTTTTTTTTTTTTTTTGAATAATGTCTTATGATTTGGATTTCAAAATAAGTAATTTTATTTTTCAAAAAAAGTTTACGTTTTTCTTAAACCTTTTTCTTTTATATATAGTAATTTAGTCAAGATGTATGTAAGTACAAACTGTAATATTACTATATTCAGAATTAAGTGGTACAGGATTAAAGTTTCGGAACATAGTTAGTTCAAAGTAGCAACTAACTTTTTTGGGTTTACTGGCCACTCACTATCAATGTTTTTTAGTTTCAAGCTTTATGTAATAAGAAACAACAAATCATGTGGTGTCCTCATCAAATTTAATAGGAAGTAAATTGCAATTTCGTTATTTAATTTTCATAGCAACTAATTGTTCAGTATGAAAAATGTACTCATTAATAGCTTGTTTAAAAACTTTCTTTTTGTTTTTTATAATTTCTCTCATAGAATCTTTGTAATGTATCTGCAATAAATGACAAAGTTACACCAGAAGAAGTTTTAGAATCTCTACAAAGTGCTTTAATTAGAAAAGGAATACCTTGTAAACAAAATGGGTAAGTGTCAAAAATCTGGCAATAAATAAATAAAGCTGCATGAGTAATAAAATAATGAGTGTTTATTTCAGAATTTTCTGCCGAATTAAAGCTAGATGAGTGTTTTATCTGAATTTCTGAAAAGTTCAATTCAATTAAAAGAAATCCTCCTGAAATATGCTCTGATTAACATTTATAGCATGCTATAGGAATTTCACTTTAACATTACAGCATTTTGAAAAGTGCTTCCTCTAGTTGATGCTTCAAAAATAAATTTATTTCTGTGAAGAGAGATGTATTCAAATAGGAAAATAGAATACACTCTTAGTTATTGTTTGATCAATTCACTTACTATTTTAGATGATAACAGGTCTATTTTAACATTCTAGATGCACCAATATTTGTTTAACAGACATAGCAGTTAAATTTATGAATCCTGCATGTCTTTTCAGTGTTACTTTTTATTTTACCTTCGTTTGTACCCTATATGTATATACTTTATATACTTTAGGAAAGGTTGAAAGTAACAATTAGCATAATGTTATTGATTTCTAAGCAGTAGAATGGTATAGTCAGCAAAAATCAAGGAGAGTCGTTTGGAAGCAGACGCAGTCAGATTTCACATTAACTTTTACTGTAATTATACTTAGTACTACCGAACCGCTAAGTTCCGAAAGTTAACATTTGTTTTACCAATGATACTAGCAGATGTTTCTACTACGCAGTAGAATTAATGTCATAAGGCTTTGCGAGCGAAATAATTAGAGACTTGTTTAAAACAATAACCAATGATTTCTTGTATAACATGAATAAAAATGAACATAAGGATCAAATTAATATAAGAAGGAAACCCTGGCCACTAAGCGATATTCTAACAAACACACTCTTACCCAAACTGGCTTAGTGGTCGATGGACGAAGGATGAAAGAGAAAGGACACCTCAGATCATTCATTATTTAAGCCAAAGAACTATTTTGCATAGGATCGGGCATCTAGTGATGCCAACCTGAAATAGCCAGAAAAGTCGAGGCGTCAGCCTAATTTGAATATGCACGATTTTTATACATTATCCTACATAAGGTAGGATAACTCAGGTGAACGTTGTTTTTCACACTATTAAAAATGTAAAAATTCGAATTGGCGCGTAAAAAATTAATAACAATTAAAAGGTGTAAAAGTTGGCGAGTATGACTTCTTTTAAAAGCATATACATCTGTATCTTTAACTGTTCAAGGGTTTAAAAAAAAAAAAAAAACCTAATATTCTTCATGTGCAACCCAGTGTCTCAGTGACTTCTATGCCGTAGACCAGGGTTCAATTCCTGAGTTTGACTCAAGCCTTTCATTTCTTCAGTGAAGTAATAATATGGGTGCCAAGCATATGTGTGTGTTTGCTAATTAAAGCCTGAGGTTCCGCGCCTGGCTGATTACTTTACCAGAACATCGGCCTTGCAATCCAGAGTCCTTGGTCATGAAAACAGCGATGGGCACAGTAGGCCTTGGCCCCCATGGGCTGTTGCACCATTGAGTTTAGTTTATAATCTTCATTCAAGCAATTTAAGTGTTTTCATTTTAGCAAGATCCATTTTACTGTTTTCATTCTCATACTAATGTGCTTTTTTTATTTATTTTTATTTTTTAGCTACACTTTACGGGGAAAGATATTAGATGGAAGAAAAGTTCAGCTCAGGTTTGAGCTAGAAGTGTGTCAGTTGGTTAAGCATAAGCTGGCAGTTGGTATCCTTAGAAAACGTCTTGAAGGTGATGCATGGCATTATAAAAGAGTTTGCGAAGAAGTACTCAAACTTGCTCTTTTGAATACCAGCCCTGCGCAAAAACGTGTTTGATTCTTTTTATGTGAAATGATTGAACTGTGAGGTATGTATTTACGGTGAAAAATTTTATTTTAAAGATAAATAAAATATTGTTCTTTTTTGTATGTTTAAATCCGCTGTTTTGAAAGGATTAGCCTGAGGTTTCCATTTTTAGCCTCATTTTCCTTATAACTTAGAGTTTCATATTTTAATGTATTTATTTATTTTGAAGAGGCATCTTACAACATGGGGTAGGAAACAGTGAAGGCTACCATTCAAGCAGTAGTCTAGTCTCCTGATATGGGAGGCTTTTTAAAAAGGCCGTCTATAAACAGATAAAGCTGTCTACCTTGTTAAATTAGTGAAGTTATTATGCAACCTATATATTTATTTTATGTGCTGATTTAGTCAAAATTTTAAATGGA
Organism: Uloborus plumipes; assembly: GCA_038373865.1. NCBI lineage: Eukaryota > Metazoa > Arthropoda > Arachnida > Araneae > Uloboridae > Uloborus > Uloborus plumipes. Next base: position 6,084 of record JAXGGA010003805.1, read on the forward strand.
AATGAATATTAAATTAAAAAAGTTTTAAATGATAGCAGTAAATTCAAAACTGTTTGCAAGTCACAGCTAAACTGTTGTGTTAGTTACACTATTTATTATTATTTTTTTTAATTTTAATTTACTTACTGAATATGCAATTAAAGTTTTGCCTTTTTTAAGTAGCTATGGTACAAATGTGAAAAATAATTTTCTGCTTTAGGTTTATCATTGAAAACAGTACATTTTTGGAACTAATATAGCAAAATAAACAATGAACTTAAAATGCTTAGTTTTTAAATTGTGTGGGAAGATTCTATTTTATAGTACTCAGATCTAAACATATTGAACATAGCTCTTTCAAAAACAAAATTCATAAAGTTTTGCATTATACAAGAAAGTTGAGTTACATATATGTATATGTGAGCTTTCATTGATATTTTCTTCATATTTCATTCATTTAGTTTTTAATCCATTGTAGGTATGACTCAATTTGAAATCAAGCTCTGCATAAGCTGTATTAGAGTGCTACTAATATTCCTTCTGTAGGAATTGTAAATATGTGTAAAATATATTTTAAATGTATTTTGTATAATAATATGAACTTGTTAAATGAATAAATTGCATATTTATCTAAAGTGACTAGAATTCTTGTTTTTACACACAGTGAAATTTTTAAAAATGTATTCAGTATTTACATATTACTTACTTTTTTTAGACTCCTTTAAATTTAGATATTGGTTTTTGAAAAAATGTTTTCACTTCTCCACTCCTGTTTAAAAACTCATTATTATTTTTTTTTTTATAAATTTATCATTTAACTTTATTTTCTTCTCCTTTATATGTTATTATATACATATTTAGTTTTTTTTTTTTTAATTTTTAAAAACTTTTAAAGATTTAATATATACAACTTTTTAGTTTTCATTCCTCACTAAAACAATTCACTTAAATGAGTATTCTGTTCTGATGCAAGTGCAAAAGAATAGCACAATGTCTTGTATGCAAACCTTTTTCAGTCATGATGTCTACCTTTCCTTTCAAGGGCGTAGCTAGGGGGGTGCAGGGGGGTGCAACTGCACCCCCTAGATCAGAGACAATGGGAGGTCACTGTGACCTCCCATTTTATTCATTTGATTTTTATGCTATTTTTTAAGAACTTTATATAAACTGCGTTATTATATCTAGTACCGATTACTTTTCAGAAAATGATAGTAAGCTTGCCTATTTTTGAGGAGAAAATTTTTAATTTACCGAATGAAACTCAGAACTTTACTGAATGATTAAAATATAAATAAATAAAGTACAAGAATGCATACTTATCTATGTCTACCAAAAGAGACGTGAGGCATTACGAAAATAAATAAATTAATTAATTAAAGGAAAAAAGAGAAAAAAAAAAGAAGTTCAGCCTTGCAATACTGTTTTAAAATTTTATCAGCCAATTTGCATCGGATAAGAACTTTTTGGGAGGTCACAGTGACCTCCTATTGGGGTGCTACTGCTTGCACACCCCTAACGTGAGTCCTGGCTACGCCCTTGTTTCCTTTATTCATCATATAAACAATATATCCATGTCAAGGTTTTTGCTACGGTCGAATTTTTTGCCAAATGCAAAAATGCTATCTAAATCGCGAAAATGAAACAAGGTCATTTTTGCTTTTTGGCTCCAATATATTAAGAACAAAAAATTAGCACAATCTGAGAGAGAAAGCAAGCATGGTGTTACCTAACTTAGTCTTATTATAAATCGTAGCCACCATCAGGGGTGCCCATCCCCCCCAAGCTCCATGGCGCAAATTCCCCCCCAAAAATTTTTCACAACCCTCTTGTGATTTTTATTTTTACCCCTCTTTTTTATTTTATTTATTTTTTAAATATTATTTATTTATTGTTTAAATATTATTTATTTATTTATTTTTAAATATTATTTATTTATTTATTTTTAAATATTATTTACTCATTTATTTTTAAATATTATTTATTTATTTTAATTATAACTATTACTTTTTTTGTATATTATTAGTTTTTTAAAAGTTCGAATTATTTTTCAGAATAGAATCGCATTTCTTCCCTTTCAGACTTATACACACACAAAATAAATAAGTAAATAAATAAATAATAATATGGAAATAAAAGAAATGCTTTAAATTAAAAAAAAAAATAAATTAATGTATAATTTTTATTAAAAAATCCGAAAATAATTTAAATTAAAAAAATAATTAATAAATAATTTAAATAAAAAAATAAAAATAAAATAAATAAATAAATTAGTTTTAAAAAATCCCCCCCAAAAATTTTGATGGCGCAACTTGTGCCATAATCCCCCCCTGTGGGCACCCCTGGCCACCATGTATAAAACATTGTTAAATTCAACAATATAATGTCTTCATGGGCATAAAATTCCCCCAATAAATAAACTATTTACGATTTAAAAAATGCTCGTGTTCTTTCCATGTGAATTACAATTCTAAATTTTTCACTTTAAATGTAAAAAAAAAAATGTTACCTACCAGAGGTGGCGCTAGGAAATGCCCGACAGGGGGGCAAGCTTGCCCGACAGGGGGGTACAGGTATAATATAAAATTTTAGTTACGAAAACTAAGTTTCTTATAATATGCAGTTAATTTTAAAAGAAGGGATGGGGTTCGGGACTCTCTATCGTAAAATTTTTGTAGTTGAAGTAAAAAAATAGCTATTAATTATTAGCATATTCGATAGCGTTAGAAAAAAAGTTGGGTTTCGGTGACTCTCCTGAGAAAAATTCGAAATTGCAAAATAGCATTTTAAACGAGTTTTAATGATTGGGGTAGGAGCACTCCCCTGAATTTTTTTCGAAATTTAAACCCCAAAATAAAGAATTGTTTTCAGGAAGTTATCGTGGATGACCGAGGATATTGCTCAGAGAGACTCTCCTCGGGACTTTTTTTGAAATGTAAGTCCTAAAAATGCTATTTTAGACAATCTTTAATTATACACTGCTCGACATTGAAAATGCAACACCAAGAAGGAGTGGTCAGAAATTGATGAAATTTGGTAAGAAGACAGAGACAGCATGGAACAATAAGTGATATTTATTTCAAAATAAATAAGCAAAATTTAGAGCGAGGAAGGCGTCGGCTCAGTAAGAAGTAGAACCACCGCGGACAGCGATGCACGAAGAAACACGTCTAGGCATGGAGTCAATAAGCCTGCGGATGGTGTCCTGAGGGATGGCACTCCATTCCCTTCCAACCATTTGCCACAGTTCGTCCTCTGAACGAGGCAGTGGCAGGTTCTGCAAACGGCGTCCAATCACGTCCCACACATGTTCGATTGGTGAGAAGTCAGGAGAGTATGGTGGCCAGAAAAGCATCTGTACACCTCGTAGAGCATGTTGGCTGATTCGAGCACTGTGAGGCTGGGCGTTATCCTGTTGAAAAATTGCATTTGGCAGACCCTGAAGGTAGGGGATTGCCACCGGCCGCAGTACATTATCTACATATCGTTGGGCCGTCATAGTGCCCCGAATACGAACTAGAGGTGATACGGAATTGTATGCAATAGTGTATACGGAATAAATATTAATACGGAATTGCATGCCCAAACCATTATGCCACGTTGTCGCGCTGTGGGGCGTTCCACAGTTACTGCCGGATTCGATCTTTCTCCACGTCGACGCCACACACGTATGCGATGACTATCGCTGGACAAACAGAAGCGGGATTCATCTGAGAACACTACGGTTTGCCATTCTGCCATCCACGTCGCTCTGGTCCGGCACCATTCCAAACGTTGGAGTCTGTGCTGTGAGGTCAATGGCAGTCTTCTTAGCGGGCGCCGTGATTGGAGGCCACGTGCAACCAGTCGACGGGAAATGGTTCTGGTCGACACAGGAACATCCAGGCTACCTTGCACGTGCTGCAAAATCGACGTACAAGTGACTTGCGGGTCCGCCACAGCTTGTCTGTGAATCCGTCGATCCAAGCGGTCTGACGTTACTCTGGCTGCACCTGCACCCCTCAATGTGGCTACATTTCCTCTTTCCAACCATCTCCGACACAGCCGATGCACAGTGCTTGCATCCATGTGGGTATCAGCTGCAATTTGACGTATGGACCAACCTCCCCTTCTCAGTCCGATCACCATACCCCTTGTAAAGTCGTCTATATGCTGGAAGTGTCTTCGTTGAGGACGGCGTGGCATTTCCTCCTATCACACGTATCCTTCGAGACAAAAAACAAATTTCTCCGATAATTAGTCTGACAGAAAAACCAACATGAACATAGCCCACTTTTCAACTTCATTCTCTTATATCTTACTTCACGTGCGTCGGAGAGCTGCGCATTTCATATCATTTGCATAACTCAGTGACGTGCGTCTACGGTAAAATTTGCATGAATTTCTGATCACTCCTTCTTGGTGTTGCATTTTCAATGTCGAGCAGTGTATAGAGGGGCAATGTGCACTACACTGGATATATATATATATTAGGGTGGGCCGAAAAAACACTTGTTTTAATTTCGAATTTGTAATAGCGCGGAAAAGTTGCGAATTATGAAGACAAAAAGAAGGAGAAAAAAAATTATCGAAATCGGTTGATATCTTCCGATCGCGCATAAGGCCTAAAGTTTGACAAAAATTGAAAAAACTTCATTTTTGCGATTTTTTTTTAAATTTTTGAATTGGATGTTTTCGAAATGTAATAGTGCGGAAAAGTAGCTAATTGTAAAGACAAAACGAAGGAAAAAAAATTATCGAAATCCATTGATATCTTCCGATCGCGCATAGGGCCTAAAATTTGACAAAATATGAAAAAAACTTCATTTTTGCGATTTTTTTTGAAAAAATTTTGAATGATGTTTTCATAATTTTTTCGCGCGGAAAAATGTATAATTATGAAGACAAAAAGAGGGATAAAAAGGAGGAAAAAAAATTATCGAAATCTATTAATATCTTCCGGTCGTGCCTAGGGCCTAAACTTTGACAAAATATGAAAAAACATCATTTTTGCGATTTTTTGTTTAATTTTTTGAATTAGATGTTTTCGTAATGCAATAGTTTGTAACGTTTACTAATATAGCCTTAAAACATTGTGCTTCGACTTTGTTTAGGTCAGTTAATATCTTCGGGTTGCGCATTAACCCCAAAATTACCCAAAATAATAATTAAAAAAGTTATATTTTTACGCGTTTTTGGTTTTAGATGAATAATTTTTTGTGAAACAAACGTAGTATTTTTTGAGACAGACTGACAATAATATAGAAAAATAAACTACCACAGGTTCAGTCGATGTTATCCAGTTGCGAAAAGCCTTAGAAACTCTCATGCGCAGACGTCGGGCAGCAATCCAGGCAACGTCGCTCGCCTGGCTACGGCTCTCTTCCACTCCATCGCCGCCTTCCTAGGAACATGTCAGATGTCTGCCTATACTGTTTTTTCATTCTGTGCTTCTATGTAGTAATCGCAGTGTACTATTATTTAGTTCAATCTAGCTGTTTTTATTTTGAAATTCTTGTAGTCTTCTGTAATGATGTAGTTTCCTGCTGTATGTGGACTCTGTGATTTAACAAAAAGTTATGTAATAACAAGACAAATACTCTAATAACAAGACAAATATTTTGCTGCCCCACTTTTGGCACTCCAAAGAAATGCCATCAACCTAACTGCCTACTGGCGAAGACACCATTATTAATTTCTAGTGCCAAATTTAACCTTCCTTGAGTACGGCACCTAATGATGTCCTTGCCAGTGGACGGCTTGTTTGATGGCAGTTCTTCTGGAGTACCGAAAGTGGGGCAGCCAAATATTTGTCTTGTTATTAGAGTATTTGTCTTGTTATTTGGCTCGGCAATTGTATAACTTTTTCGTTAAATCACCGAGTTCACACAGAGCAGAAAACTACATCATTACAGAAGACTACAAAAATTTCAAAATGAAAACAGCTAGATTGAACTAAATAATAGTACACTGCGATTACTACATAGAAACACAGACTGAAAAAACAATATAGGCAGACATCTGATGTGGTCCTAGGAAGGCGGCGATGGAGTGGAAGAGAGCCGTAGCCACGCGAGTCACGTTGCCTGGATTGCTGCCCGACGTCTACGCATGAGAGTTTCTAAGGCTTTTCGCAACTAAATAATATCGACTGAACCTGTGGTAGTTTGTTTTTCTATACTATTGTCAGTCTGTCTTAAAAAATAATACGGTTGTTTCACAAAAAATTGATAGACTAGGCAGTCTAGTATTTAGAATTGATTAGATTACCATTATTATTTGTGTTTCGTTCCTTAAAGAACTTAACTGTTTTTCTCATATGCTAATCAGGCTCATGACGTCACGCCTTGAACACGTGCCGTGATCGACCCTTTGGCGTACGTCATTCACGCATGCCTAGTGCTGTTAGCCAATAGCTTTGCCTGATCGGCGGTCTAACATGCAAATGAGACTGATATAAAAGCACTTGATGATCTTTATCGGTGCTCAGTCCGATCAGCCCTTTAGCCGTTGATTCTAGAAAGGCAAGCCGACTCGCTCCAACCTTGAGCTTGTCTTGGCTTCTCAATGCCTTAACCTTTTTGAGGATTAGCAAACTGATAGTTTTATATAATGGCAGGGCATTATCAATATTATGTTTTTAAGTAATGTTTTATTATTGTTTACGGACTGTTTTTGCTGTTTCCACTTTTTACTACCGTTGTTTATTCTTTTAGCCATTTACATTAGTTAAATAAATAAGTTTATTGTTACTTGGTCATCCTCTTTTTTCACTCGAGCTCTTAACATGGACGCTTACTCTGCTAAATATGAATAGATAGATAGGCCCAACTTTAACCAAAAATCCCATCTATCAAGGGGTTATGTGCACCAGGTCCCCTTTCCCCGAGAGCTCGGAAAGTGATTTTTTTTCACGATGACTAAATTCGAGATAAAAATGGCTAATACGGTAGAATGAAGGAATCTTTTATTAGGGGAGGCAGCACAAGTGAATTTTCATCAAAACCGTGAAGTTCTTGCTTTCAGAAAAATAGCTTATCGCTTTTAGAAACTTCGTCAGTGAATATTTGGGTGTTTTTAAATTGAAAAAAATGACGACGACCGGAATTACGATTGAAAAATTAAATCACGAAAATTATACGGAATGGGCAATGAATATGGAGTTCCTGTTGATGGACAGAAACGCTTGGTCCATAGTGGACGAATCTGAGGAATTACCTGTGGTAAATAAAGAAGCGGACATTACGTTAAAAGATGTCAAAGATTTCGAAAGAGAGCGACTCTTTCACTTATTTTTTTGAATATTGAGCAAGATCTAAAGAAAATCATCGAAAATTGTAATGATCCCGCGGATTCATGGAAAAAATTAAAAAACCATTTTTTTCCTAACAACCGTTGTATACATATGAAAACATTTAACGAATTAAATCAATGTAACCTCAAAAATAACGAGAAAATTAATTTATACGCCGCTAGATTGTCAAGAATTTTTGATAACATAAAAATAGTTTACCCGAACTTTCCGAAGATTACATCATTTTCCAATTGCTACAGAATCTGCCTAAAAGTTACGACAATGTCGTACAAAATATCCTGACGCGAGATAATGAGGACTTTAAATTTGACAAAATCGTAGTCGATTTAATTATTGAAGAGGGGAGGCAGAAATTTTCGTTCGAAAAGAACTACCAAGCTCAGGTGTTATATACAAAACGTATAATTTGTCACCGTTGTGGCATTGCCGGACAGCATTTAAGCGTACCGTGCTCGATTTTGGACATGCGAAAAGATGCACGCCTATCACTGGTCGAATCGACCTGTTGATAGATCTCCTTTCGCCACCAAAACAAAGGCAATGCTATTCTGAGATACAGCCTATATGAATTCGCCCAGTTCTCTATAAAAATAAAAGACAAATATTTACTTTAAAAATTCATAATTTCGTGGTAGAAAATGATAAGAGCATTTTTATAACAAGCAACATTAAGTTCATGACAGACAAACTTCTTTGTTAGAATTTGAAAGGAAAACAAATAGCAATCGAGCATGAGAAATTCGTGCCCATCATATCAAAAAATCGTTTTCTGGTAGTTTTGGTTTTTTAAATTGCTTATTTTAATTGTAAATGCATTTTTAAATATTTTTCAACGCTCTATATTTATTAACTTATAAATTAAATTGTGCAGCTGTTATATTTTTTTATAGGAATGTGGTTTCTAAAAATGACTAACAGGTAATTATTTATAAGGATAATGTAATTTTTTTTTTTTGTATACTTTTTCAGGTTATTAAAAAACTGTTAAATATATAGGCTACTTTAATGTGCATTAAATCTTTTTATGTAAACGTTATACTTTTTTGCTATTAGCGCTAAAATATTGGAAAATATGGTTAAATCATTTGTAAAATATATTATTTTGCAAAGGGAGGGGCTGTTATACATCAGTGAAGCTTTTAACAAGGTTATAAAAATTGAGAAATTATAAAGCTGTCGATTTCTGTAAGTCTGCTAAATTTAATGTTACTTTCAAGCGTGTGAATTTAATAGATATAAATATTCCATTTCGTTTCCTATATTGGTAAATCGTTAGTGGTATCAGTGAATAACTTAGGGGTATATAAATACATAATTTGTTCATCTGCCTGTCTTGTATTCTTTTTACTCCATGAATATTTGATGTAACTGAAAATTAAGAGAGAAAAAAAATTTATATTTTAAGGTAGCACTAAGTACTCGACACTAAACTTTTTTTTATTTTTTTAATTAGACGAGATGTTAAACGAAACCCAATAAGTACGGTTTTTAATAGGGATGGACCGGGTAGTGATTTTGCCGGATATTGGATATCCTGTGACTCATCGCAAGCCGGATACCGGATATCCGGAATTGTACCGCCGGATATCCTGCGGGTATCCGGCATTACAATTACATTGCATGTTTGCTTATTTTTATGTTATACAGCTTCAAAACAATAAATGAAAGTTGTTTCTCGCATCATTTCTTTAAGAACATGTTAAATGCATTAAAATTATTTTTTATTGTACAGGAGTAGCGCTACATATGAAATGAAACACTAGCATATTGTGATTTCTTTCTAAATTATGTATTTTTATCAAAAGAGACAAAACTTTAAAAGATAGAATTAAATATTTCTGTACGTACTCAATAAAATTAAATATTTCACCAAATTATATACACGATAATTGATTTACAAAAAAAGAAAGAAAGAAGAAAGAAAAAAAAAACTAAGCTCAGATAAACGTTTTTTTTTTTTTTTTTTTTCCGAATTAATACATATTTCATTAGAATTTTATGAATTTAAACTTCATTACAAAGTACACATTTTTTTATTTCTAATTTTGCTATAATATAAAGCAAAATTTCGCTTTGAATTTTTTTTTTTTAAAGAATAATACACATGTAATTTTTCTAACATACAATTAAAGAAGAAAATATTAAAACAGGACCAGTGTGTTAAAAAATAATAATAATAATAAACTTATACTCAAATAATCAATTAAAAATTTTATATAACTCCAAAACACAAAGGTACATATTTTCTGAAGATTCAAATCATCAGCTTAAATATATTTTGAAGAGTTATGCTAAAGTTGTTCACTTTTTAAAAAACAAATGAGTAAACTTATACTTAAATAATCAGCTTGAAATTTTACTTCAGTTCCAAAAAAAATTAAGATATACATTCTTAAAAGTAGCAAATTATTATTTTAAATACATTAAGAGTCATGCTAAACACATTCACTTTTTTAAAAACAAATTAATAAACTAATTTTAAAACAATCACCTCGAAATTCAACTTCATTTTGAAAAAAAAAGATACATTCTTTGATGCAAATGTTATATTTATGGGTTATTCCAGCCAAAATGGTACAAATCATGTCTGAAATTGTCGAGTTAAGTTAAACTCAAATGAAGTAATTTTCGCCAACTAATTGTTGTTTTAAAAATTATTCTGTTTATTTGTGCATAATAAAGTGTAAATGGCTTGTATATGAGTCATTCATTAAGGGTTTTAGTTTGACCACGTTGTGTAACAGAGGAGACAAATGAGGTTTGAAAAATATATTTCTAATCATAAAGAAAAGTTAATTGCATAACAAGTATAAAATGAACTAAACATCCTAAAACTAATTCTGTCTGCAATTTCAAGAAAAAATATTTTTTGCACCATTAATGCGACTGTAACAGAGTGGACACTGGACATTAGGGTGGGGTGAAAAATAAAAAGTTTTTCAGATCAACTTCTAATAGTTGCCAAAAGTTGTCTTTGGTGATAGTTAGCTTTTGTGCAAAATTTGAGAAAAATCGGTTAATATTTTCAGGGGGCGCTGCGATCGCAAAGTTTTACCATAGCTTTGTTATGGATTTTATGGTTAAAATATCAAAAAGAATGCCTTTAGCTAATCTCTTTGCGTTTTTTTTACTCAAAAGATGTTTTCATGCATTAAAAGCATATGAAATGACTCACAAACATTATTTTATATGATATATTTATATTTCAAAAAAATCACTTTTTTTCACGTTTTTGTTTCTTTTTAAATGCTTGAAATATAAATATATCATATAAAATAATTTTTGTGAGTCATTTCATATGCTTTGAATGCATGAATATATCTTATGAGTAAAAAAAATGCAATGAGATTAGCTAAAGGCATTCTTTTTGATATTTTAACCATAAAATCCCTATAAAAGTTATGGTAAAATTTTGTGACCGCAGCGCCCCCTGAAGATATTAACCGATTTTTCTCAAATTTAGCACAAAAGCTAACTATCACCAAAGACAACTTTTGGCAACTATTAGAAGTTGATCTGAAAAACTTTTTATTTTTCGCCCCACCCTACTGGACATCCCACCACAGTGCAAATCAACTATCATCAGCAAATAATTTTAGGCTTATCTTAGTTGCTGACTATATAATTCAATGTATCAAAGTAATCACAGCAGATACATTACTTATACTTCTTTAAAAAAATATCTGATTAAATGCAATTGCTTATTTTATGTCTGAAAGGCTTGTAACAGAGTGGAAAGTTTGAAACATAAAAAAATCTAGGAACAAAGATAAGTGTTTTTCCAAGATTTTTTTTGTTCACATACATAAAAATCAGCAGAAAGGGTGTCAGAAGCTTTTTTTGGGCTGTGCATTGCAAATAATTTTGATGTAGCATTTCAGCTTTTTCTTAAATTGCATTTTAAGTCCTAGCAATTTGAAGCTGGGGCGGATCATTTTTTCCTTCTTTTGCCAAAGATTGCTTTTTTCCGAGTCTTTTATAAATGACTTATGCCTAAATAAGTAATACTTGGTTACACACAATTAGATGGAGTACAAATAAAAAAATACAATAAATTGGTGGTAAATATTAAAATTAATTATCAAAATTCTGAAGTATCAGAACTGATTTGTACCATTTTCGCTGAAATGACTGATATATTATTATTATTATTAAGAATTATTCTAAACATGTTCACTTTAAAAAATAAATTAATAAACTTATATCTAAATAATTAACTTAAAGTTTTACTTAAATTCCAAAAAACAAAATACACTTTCTAAAGATGCAAATTATCATCTTAAATACAATCGAGTCTCAATATGAACTGAGAGAGAAAGGGGGGTTCAAACGAACCAAGCACTGCGACCAGAGGTCTATTGTACTAGTTAAATACAATCGAGTCTCAATAGCTCATAGTCCCAAGGGAGCGGCTAAAAGCTTAGAGTTATTGATAGTTCGAGTTGCGAGCAGTTTCTACCATCTTTTCAAGAATTTGTGACCAAATGAAAACTTTGAAATAAAGGTATATTTGAGTTTATAAAGCTTCGAGTTATCGAAACTCGATTGAATGTTGTTGAGGGTCATGCTCAACATGTTCTCCAGGAGTTACGGAGCGGCGTTACAGACGTGAACAGATGTTAATAGCAGATAAATATCTTTTCTGAAAGGAAGGGATTACAAAGAGAAAGAACGAAACAAAGTGCAAGATTCAAAATTTCTTTACACACATTCAAACTCTTTCAAAAAAAAAAAAGCATGGCTAAGTTGCGACGATTCACGGGGACAGATGTTTACATTATCTAGCAGAACACTTTCACCAGTGTTAGAAAGGTTATTTATTGTATGTTATTTTCAATTTTCAATTATAATAAAGCAATAATAGTGGAAAAGTAAAAATCTAAATACATCATCATTGGGTGTTAATAGATCGCAATTTTTGTTAGAAGTACAAAAACTAAAAATAAAAGAATTCAATAAATAAAATAATTTGAGAATTTATATTAAAAGCTACTGTGATTATTTTTTATGAACTAACGATATGATCATAAGTTTTTTTCTACCTTTTGTTGCATATTAATCCTTGAAGGTTTGTAGCTTTTTCTTTCTAAATATTTTAACTAAAATATTTTTGAAAAGCTGAAGACAATCATACTTTATCTGGAAATTGTGAAAAATTAAATATGCAGAATGCTTCCATGTCCAGTACAAAGTAGGAGGAATAACATATAATTTTTGTTTTAGAAGCAAAAATTGGTAAAAAGGAAAGATGAAAAGAAATACATCAACTAAAAGATTTATCAAACAATGAAATTTTTAACTGGGATTTCTGTAAAAAAGAAAATATTCAATTAGGTCCTCACATCATACCGGATAACCCTCACATCAATTCTGGATATCTCCCACGTCAATACCGGATACTTTGCCGGATATCCTGCAAAAATCTTCCGCATATCCGCATCCGAGTCGGTCAGTCGGATCAGATATCCGGAAGTACCGGATACTTAAAATATCAGCCGGATAGGCCGGATACCGGATAGTAACTGGATATCCGGTCCATCCCTAGTTTTTAAGGAACTAAATCATTTAATTTCTTCATTTAAAATGTATGTACGTTGTCCGCACGAGATACTTCATCAGGACAAGTAATCCGGAAATTTTCTTTATTAATAATTAGTCGGATAATCACTAAAAACGTTTTATAGAAATTCCTATTCAAAGAAAATGTATGAGAACATTTTTAACTGTCTAATGATTAATAATTCTTGAACTGATAAAACATATGCCAATACATGTACACATTTCGCATTAAGAGTAATAATAAAAGAATATCTTTTCTTTAAACCTCAAACACTTTAGTAAAAATTTAAAATTTTCCCCCTTTTACTCAAAAATAATTTTGTAAGATACTTATCTTGTTCGCAAAAAAAAAAAATCAAAAATATGTAAAAATATAAAATAAGTATTTTTGCAGCACTCTCAGAACTGTTTTAGAAGGGCGCGAACATTTATTTTTCCTGTTAATCAAGAGCAGTAATCCAATACTGGCACTGGTTTTAAGTTTGAAAAGAAAATTGCATTACTATAAATTGCTTTCCGTGTGAACATATAGATGGCACTACTACGTGTGTTTGGATGATTTTGCATAGACGTTATTTCTATGTTTATTTGTGAAATAAAACACTTTTTAGCTTGATTCTAACAATTTCAAATGCCTATTTATTTTACGATGTCAATTCAGTTTAATACCTATTCCTTCTTTTCCTTTCTCCTAGCACGACGGACGTTTACACTCTGTTTTGACATTTTTCTTTCACTTCCCGTACTTTCCGAACCTATGGGCGGGGATAGGCGATTGATTGACAGCAATTCGACTAATGATAGGCGTGCATCTTTTCGCATGTCCAAAATCGAGTACGGTATGCTTAAATGCTGCCCGGGACGTGCAGTCCTTTGGAAGGGGGCAATGTTACAAATCTTGTAAATAGCTGTTGTTTTTCCCGCCTTGCATCATTTTCACTAGTTTTGGTTTTATCTGGCGACATGTTGCAAAAGTATCTGAAGATATCACTTTTATCACTTGTATACCGGCCCTGTAACGTTTTGTAGTTTTTACACTTGCCCTACATTTAATAAGCATGAAGACATTTTCGCGCTTCGTTGTATTATGGTGGATTTTTCTTTTTATCACTAGAATTATCTTGAATGGATTATTTAAGTTATGAATGAATCGGAATACTCCGGATTTTGCTAGAACGTTGTAGAAATTTCCTTCCGAGTATAAATAGCTGGCCTTGAACACAGTCAGTTAGTTTTTCTCAGATTGGATTTCTGAGAGGCTCGTTTTTATTCGCTTGGGCGAATGTTTGTTTTTCTTTTGTAATTTCTTAATTACTGTTCACGTTAGATACGTGGTGCTGAGTTACTGTTGAGAGTACAGTGTACTGTTTGCTACCTAATTGCTGGATGTTTAGCAATTGTTTAATGCTCCTTTTGTAAATAAGTGTACATACTTGTAAATAAATTTATAGTTACTTCCTCAAGATTGAAATGCTCATTTAAGAAAGTTGAAGGTGCTACGGACTCGTTACAATAAATTTTCCGAAATGAAGCATTTTAGAAAAGAACGTTGCAATATCGTAATTTATACGATATTTTTATAATTTACCGAGATTTAATTCCTTAAAAACTGAGAAAAAAATCTGGTATGGGTCCCACACTACTTCCTTTTACGTGTAAATTTCTTTGTTGATGCCTTAGTGTTAAAATAGTGCTAGGAGTGAGCAAGATAGCAATTCGAACATTTGCACCCATAGCTTGCCACGAAAAAATGCAAAACAAATGTTTTACAATGATTCATTTTCTAAATATCGCCGATTTTAACATCATTCAGTGGATTTTTCGCGAAATATCGCCAATAGCGCCAAATTGAACCCAAATTCAAAAAATATTTTTTGCGCCAAATTTGTCGCCAAGTTGGCGATATATCGCCAAGTTGGCGTCAAATACTTGGCGACCAAGAGCTTGGCGATATATCGCCAAGTGGTCGTGCCAATTCATATCACTTGTCAGCATTGAAATTAACATTGATTTAACCCAAAATAAGGGTAAAAGAGCCCCTTGGGAACATTCAAATGCAACCACAAGGGGAGGTGCACAACTAGACCATCCTCAGAGCCTACATACCAAGCTAGAAGCTTCTACGGCATATAGTTTTTGAGTTATGCGACCCACATACATACATACGCACACACGTACATACAGACGTCACGAGAAAACTCGTCGTAATCAACTCGGGGGTGGTTGAAAAGGATTTTTCGGCTGCTTATATGTTGGTAGGTACATATGTACGTGCTGACAGGTCGAAAAAACTACGAAACATTCCTTCTGGGGTGAGCAAAATTAAAAGTTAGACTCAAATTTGAGTGATTTTTTTTTCGCGATCACAATACTTCCTTTACTACGTAAAAGGAAGTAATAAAAACAGACGATTTTTTCGAACAGTTAAATAATTATTTTAATAAGGCAATACTTGGCTGCAACCTTTCTAGACTACAGAGAAATAAGCTGAGACCAAACAAAGGAAGTAGTTCCTTGCGCGGTGTCCGAAGTTTGGGTGAAATTAGATCCTTAGAGCGAGAGCGTACGTCCATTTGAATCAAGTGTCAACTTAAGTTGCTGTCGAGTATGGGAGTTTGGATTGCTACAAAAACAAATACATTTTGAAAATTATTAAGGGAAAAAGAACGAAACAAAAAAAAAAGGGTATAAAAAAGTAACCCCGGTAACAACATCCTGCAGCATTGCCGGAACTGTCCAAGCTGGAGGTTGAAGCATTATGGTCTGGGGAATGTTTTCCTGGCATTCTTTGAGTTCACTGATCAGTGTGGAAGGTACTATGAATCAATACAAGTACGCATCTGTTCTTGCGGACCATGTCTACCCCTATATGCGCATTGTTTTTCCTCGGGATGATGGCATCCATCAGCAGGACAATGCGAAGTGCCATACAGCTGCCAGTGTACGCGCGTAACTCGAAGAGCATCAGGATGAGTTTACCTTTCTCCCCTGGCCAGCAAACTCTCCTGACTCTGTCCCAATCGAGAATATGTGGGACCATCTCGATCGAGTTATTCGCGCCATGAATCCTCACTCGCCCAATCTAGCGCAGTTGGCCACGGTATTGGAGTCGACATGGCTCAAACTACTAGTGAACGCCTTCAGGACCCCAACTGAGTCTTTCCTGCGCGTCTCACTGCAGTCCACTCTGTGAAAGGTGGTTATTCTTTGTGTATTTTAGAATTGTTTGGCTTGCTTTGCTTAAGGTAAGCCTTGAATTTCCGGGATTCTAAAAACAATTATTACAGCTCTTCTAAGGCTCGTAGAAGCTTCTGATTGATATCATTTTTAGCGGAAAATTCTAAGCTTTCAAATGACATAAAATTTGAAAATGTATATGAAATATTTCTCTCCCACTTCATCACATTTATGTGAAAAATGAGGTTGAACTTTGAATAGAAAAATAACAAAATCAAAATTTCGAAAAAACGCTTCGAGACGCACACATAGGGTGGTTCACAAACCTATGGTAAAAAAAAAAATGTCCTAGAGGTCACGGCGGTGGCTCATTTTTTTTACCTTTATCCACTCTAATATACTGCCAAAATTTCAACCTCCTACTTAAATAAAAAGACGGTGCTCAAAGCTCAAACAGTTCTCCAGTTTTTGTCAATTTCAAACGTTTTTCGGTTGAGCGGCAAAAAAAAAAAAAAAAAAAAAATTCCGAGTGTTTGCTATCATTTTTGCTGATTCTTATGTTCAATCATCCCCTGAATCTCAATATGGCCACCTTTTCCCCCCATTACCTCCCTTTTTCGAAAATAGTACCCCCCTCCCCTCCTATTTTCATCAGATTTCCACAATTTCATAGATATTATTTGGAGGGGAAGGAAGCAGTATATTTACCATTAACATTCTTCTATAGGGCTAGAGAGGTGAAAAGTTCAAAATCTTAAACACTTTTCGCAAGTTAGGAGACTCATGGGGGTATTCCCCCCCCCCTCCGTAAAATATTTAACATATCATCAACAACTCATTTTTTCCAGCTTCAAAATTTTACACATATTTTTTGGTGCAACGCAATAATATTAGACTGCTTCTATGACCCCCACGTCCAAAAAATTTTTCAAGCTGTAAATTTTTTTCTAAAATATTGGAAACATCGCATGTTACATATGAATCGCACCGCAGATTTACCTCGGTAAAGAACCTTTCAGTATTATTTATATTCATTCCAATTATGTTCGAGTGATTACCGTGAAGGGGGAAACGGATATCATGTTTGGATTTAGTGGGGCATATTACATAAGAAACAGCAAGAATAGTGTTAGATACATTTGAAGTTCATTTTGTGCCAAGCAGTGTTATACTGAAATTTGCTAGAAGTTTTTAAATAAAGCCAAACTATTTCAACTTTTTGCTATACAACTCAACTTTCTATGTATATTAATCTATAGATTTTTTTTTTGAGAGAGAGATTCTTTTAGTATTGAATATTTTATTGTCTCAGCAAGGATAAGTACTCAATTTTCTTCAACAGCAGGTAAAAGAAACTGTTTTTGAACACTATTTGGACCATTTTTTAAATTTTGCACTTTCCAAAGACTCTTATTTTCGTGGATAAATGGTTTTCCACTTTTAACTACAACGAACACGGAGGCAAGGCGCACAGCACGCAGACCTCCATTATTTACCGAAGCTGAACAGCTTCATATGAAATGAAATGAAAAAGAAACTGTTTATTGTCCTCATTATTGAAAAAAAAAATCTGTTAAATTCTTGAATTATTTGAACATTTTTCTCAGCAGCGTTATTTACCATTATTTATTTATTTTAATTTTTTTCTTTTCATTCTGTGATTGATATTGTATTTGCATTCGTAGGGGCGTAGGACGAAGAATGTTAGAAAATAATCTGTCATATTCATGTTTGAAAAAAATCCAATTGTTCTGTACTACACTTGTTATATTTCACATCTTTCTTCTTATAATAACTTGCTTTTTCTTCAACTAGAATTTGATACGAAAAACTAAGTCAAACTAATTAATTCACCAGAAAGGTGTCACAGTACTTTAAGAAAACTGTCCTAGTTGTTATTTCAATTTCCCAGGTCGTTCATATCTCATAAGATTTTTTCCAAGTTCAGATATTCCCAGAAGTTTTAATAGCAAATGGAGCATCTATTATCTATTAGTGTTCAATTTATTTGTTGTACTGTACAGAAAAGCGCTGATACTATAGAAAGTGTTGTACCTAGGTTATTTCTCTCATGATTAAAGGAAAAATCTCTTTCTTATATAGGAACATAAATATTTTGAGGCATATAAGAGACTGGATTTTCTCAGATAAGCTCCCTATTGGACTAATAATAACTCAATTATCTCTTTATAATCAGCAAGAGTGATCATAGATTTATCTATAGAGTTATAAAAAGCTCACAGTTGAAGCTTCAAACTTGTTAAAGAATTTTTTTAAGTTCTATGTGCAACATTCTTTTTTTTTTTTTTTTTTTGTTTAATTCTTTGCCAAACATTTTTTTGCTTTAAAGTTATTAAAAAGAATAGAACTTGTAAGGAATATGATGGCCAAAGTAAGCATGAAGTAAATATCTTTGCCTAAATTTCAGATTAGTTCTATGCCAGACTAGCTACAATTGTTTATTTTGTGCAATTAGTTTTTATAATTTAATTCATTCTTCTTGTGATACTGTTAGCACAATTAGTTCAAAACTTTAAATCTAGCAATTTTTTTCTCTGCATCCCACTACTTTAAAAACATAAACATTTTGCACAGTTCTTCCACAACTCTATTTTTGCAAGCGCAAGTTTTGAAAATCATAGCACATGTGGACAAGTAGTACTGCAATCTACATTGTATACTGCGATCTACTAAATAATCAGTTGTATCAAAGGTGGTGCTATATAGATTCAAACGATTAAGAAACTTTCCAATTGTTTGAACTAATATTTATGCGTTGGAAAATGATAGTAATGGAAAAAAAATCTCTTCCAAGAAAATGGTCTCTTTAGTCTGAAAAACTCAAAAATTGTGAAAATTACGAAAAAGCGGAAAAATGAAGGGTGTTTGAGCACCATCTTCCATTAAGAGTAGGGAGCTGAAATTTTAGGGGAGTGATCTCGTACATAAATGTAAAAAAAGTAGGGTGCGCCTTGGTCCATAGCAAAAAAAAAAAAAAAAAAAAAAATTTTGAACCACCCTACGCACACACCCATAGCTACGAACTAATTTTGTGACAAATTTTAAGAAAATCGATCGAACGGTTTTGGCGCTACGCGGGTCACAGACAGACAGAAAAGGAAAGATAGACCCACCTTTCAGCTTTATTATTAGTAGAGAAGAAAACAAAGTTACTAAATTAAGTTGCTAATGCGAAGATTTCTAATAAAAAAAAAAAAGTTTGCAAACAAAAATGGTACTGCATTCTTGATGAATTTTATGATCTCAACGTTTTTTTTTTTTTTTTTTTTTGAGTTGAAGTTAATAGAACATAAAGTTAAACGAATGAAGTTCGTCAATTAGCAGATTCAACTGAGAATTAGAATGAAAATCTGGTGGACGGAGGTCACCGAGCTGATCTGAAAGAAACAGAGCCAATGGGATAAAATATTGTCTTTTGATTGATTATACACAATTAAAAGTAATCCCAACACGAATAAATATAATTCCGCACGGCGAGAAACGTTTTTTATATAGATCTATGGCTCTTAAAATGAGTAACTTTTATGCTTTAAAAGCATATTAATGTTGAACTTGTATTTAACCACCGGGTTTCCCGACAGGAATAGAAATGATTCAGAGCGTGACGATAAAGTCATACAACAAAATTAAGTACATTCCCGTTTGACACTTTTTCTCACGTTGATAAAAAATAAATATACAGTGAACTCTCACTTATACGCCGCCTCATTTATGCGACTTTTTCACTATATACGACGATTTTGAATGGTCCCAGCACTTTCCATAGCAAAATAATGATAGTATCATTCGTTTATGCGTTGCTCTAAATATTTCACTTATGCGCCGAATTTTCCCTAAAATGTAAAAAATATAATTTATTTGCTTTAAAAAATAAGCATTTTTCTTCACTTTTCTCTTAAATCTTTCGCCTTTATTGCTCACGGAAGGCATTTTTTCTCCATGAACTAGAGTTTGGAGAGGAACAATTATCTATTATGCATCGTTTTAGAGGGAAGTTTGTAATTAGGTATGCTACAATTTTTGTTTTCTCTTTATCATTGTAGATACGTTACCGTAATTGCCAAACCATACTATAATGGGCACAGGACATTTCCGCCGCAAAATTTGTCTCTATCATCCCTCTCATGAGACATTTCCGCCGCGTCTCTCCCCGCCGTTTCTGTACGACAGGACAAATCCGTCGATTGAGCTGGTAGAGTGTAATATTTGGCGAAGTAAAATTGGCGAAATTTAAATTGATTTATACTGCATTGTGTTTTTTTCTTTTGACTTCTTTGCGATTCCCCCCCCCCCCCCCCGAATATAAGTAGTCCGAGAATAAATTCCGCTTTTTAGATTAGGTCTTTGTCGCCAAATGAAGATGTGTCGCCAAGAATGAAAATTTTAAACCAGTAACCCCTTTTTAGCCTACTTTCCCGCTAAAAACAAAAGAAAGACGAAAAAAGTATTAAAAGTAGCTTAATGCATCTAAAAAAATATCGCCAAGTTCAAAAATATCGCCAAGTAAAAAAAATATCGCCAAGTCCAAAAAATATCGCCAAGTTAAAAAAATAAAAAGGTAATTGAATATCGAAAAATTAAAAATTTGAAAGTAGGGTATTGAGAAGGGGAATTTGTGTGTCGGTCGGTCGGTCGGTCGGTCTGTCTGTCCCCCCCCCTAATAACTTTTGAATGAACCGATTTGGACAAACTTTTTTTTGTTGGAAAGATCTCGGCGAGTACAGATCATTCCCATATTTGATTTTTCGATTTGAACAATTTTTGGTTCAACTTTGAACCGTTCAAACAACCGGTCCCGCGATGCTAACTTTTGAGTGAACAGTCCGATTTGAACAAACTTAAAAATATTGTAACGAGTCCGTAACACCACCTTCAACTTTCTTAAATGAGCATTCCAATCTTGAGGAAATAACTATAAATTTATTTAAAAGTATGTACACTTATTTACAAAAGGAGCAGGAAACAATTGCTAAACATCCAGCAATTAGGTAGCAAACAGTACACTGTACTCTCAACAGTAACTCAGCACCACGTATCTAACGCGAACAGTAATTAAGCAATTACAAAAGCAAACAACCATTCGCCCAAGCGAATGAAAACGAGCCTCTCAGAAATCCAATCTGAGAAAAACTAACTGACTAACTAACTCCTGTGTTCAAGGCCAGCTATTTATACTCGGAACGAAATTTCGACAACATTCTAGCAAAATCCTGTTCATTCATAACTTGAATAATCCATTCAAGAAAGTTCTTGCAATAAAAAGAAAAACCACTCCGAGCAAAATGCGTAATTACGCATGCGTAAATACGTGTCAGGTTTTATATAAAAAAATCAGACAGTCTGTACTGCAGTCAGGGAAAAGAAAAACCAGAAGTAAACAAACAGGTTCTGCCTTGCCTTCCGTCAGAAGGTTTACTGCTATGCCACTTTTCGAAAAAATTTTTTCGATTTAGAATAGAATAAACCAATAGTACTCTAATTCGCCGTCTTCGACTTGGCAGCAATCTGTTCTCCTTAAAGACAAACACGTGATTGACATTGCCATAGCGAGCTTTTTTTGGTTTGCATCAATTTTATCTTTATTGTGAGCACAGTATAAGGTTGATAAAAGTGCTTTTCGCTAAATGCTACTTGAGAAAACAGAAGAAAGACCAATAAAATAATTGCACTTTTAAAATTGTATTTTGTGACATTTTTTGAGAGACGCATGAGATTTATTTTCTCAAACCAAGTTTTAAAAATTGCATTGAATTAATCGATAGAAATGACTAAACAAGGGTTAGTTAGATAATGTCGTTGAAAAACACTTTACACTTACCAGTGTATTACTGCAATCATATAGCAATTGTCATAGAGCTTTCAGTAATTGTTTGTGTTTGTATTAATTACTTCTTCTTCGTTTCCCTAGCACTAGTGTCGGTTGCCGGCCAAGGCTGTCTCAGTCAACTAAGGGCCCTGCTCCACATTGACGTAAAGCAGAAAAATAAAGCAGAAGCGTAAAATGGAGCAAATAGTGTTCCTATATAAAGTACCCGGATGTTCGGTTTCTGCCTTCAGTTTCGGTCGCGTTTTACGCTGATGTGGAGCAGGGCCCTTACTTGATATACCTGAAGCTATAATCAAGGGCGGATCCAGCTCCTGGTTAAGGAGGGGGTCATATTCGGGAGGGGGGTCATAGGGTAAGTTTTGAGCAAAAATGGGGTTGTTTCGCAACTCTTTCGTAATATTAGACCTAAAAAACTCAGTTTTATGCAATATTTGCTCGCTTAAGGGGGGGGGGGAGGTCATGCAGGGGCGGCAAATAAGGGGGCAATAGGGGGCGGTCGCACCCCCAAATGTTTTGCTCAGAATAATAAGAAACGTGTAAACTCAATTTGTATGAATCACAAATCAATGATCTTATGAAAAAGGAAATAAAAAAGCTCACTAATTCTCAATAATAGTTAATGAAAGTGAAGAAATTTTAACACGAACAGTTTTTGTGATAAAATTTTGCACCATTTGAACCACCAGTAATCACGTAAAATGTACATAAATGAGAAATCTTGAAATTGAGTTCCTCTTACAAATTTTTGAATTTATCAAGCTACTGTATATTGTTTAAATGAACCTTTTTTTTCTTCTCAAGATTAAATACATTTTATGATAGCTTCATTTTTACCAAATGTATTTCATTCCATATTGATTAAATTCATAGTTAACAAATTCGCCCCCTCAAACGAAATGCTGAAATGCCACCCCTGGGGTCATGACCCCTCCCCCCTCTGGATCCGCGCATGGCTATAATATTACATTGGTTGACTCCAAAATATTTTAATTTATTTTTTATTCCACAGTCTACACTGTATAAATGGATGTTTTTAAAGTATAATATAGCTAATTTTACAGTAATAAACTGTAAAATTGCTAGTTTCACAGTTCATTACAGTGCATTATACAGTTTTAAACTGGAACCTCTGCTGCCAGTATTATACTGCTGTTTTTACAGCATAATACCGTTAATTTTATGGTAAAAATGGCTAATTTTACAGTAATAAACTGCAAAATTGCAAATGTTATAGTAATAAACTGTACAATGTACAATAATAAACTGTAAAATAGACAGTTTTAGTTTTACAGTTTATGACTGTGACACAGTTTTAAACTGTAATCTCTGCTGCCAGTATTATACTGTAAAAGCAACAGTTTTTTTTTTTTTGCAGTGTATCTATCCACCTCGTTCTCGGACTTTCTTTTTTCCCCTTTTCCGGTAGTTTAAAAAGTTATTTTCTTAACCAGATTTTCATCGCTATATTGAAATACATACCCCAACCATTTGATCTGAGAAATCTTGATCACGTTGACTATGTTAGGTTCTCTGTATTTCAATTGAAACTCATGGTTGCATCGTATTCTCTAGGATCCGTTCTCTCTTTAACTACTCCAAAGATCTTTCTTGAGATTTTCCTCTCGAAAGTCATAAGTTTCAGTTGGTTTTCCCTGTTAATTGTCGATCATTTACTGTCACATAAAGCAATAGGTCTCACTAGTGTTTAGTATGACGGCATTTTTGTTTTGATGTTAATGTTTTTGATTTAAACTGGTTTTGCAATTCCGTATAAGATATATTGCTGATGGAAATTTTAAGAAGCAATTAAAGCTTCAGTTTGATTGAATTCAACTTCATCTTGGTTAAGATAATGATAAAAGGAACATCATCTACAGATTATAGAAAAGAAATACATTAATTAACGTTCGTGTTACAGAAGAAATGTATTGAATAGACGGGCGAACCAAACTGGTAAGCGTTTCTTCCTTACGGATAACTGCTCATTATTAAGGGCAATTAATCATATGACTAGAGCTATGGTCCTTGATCTAGTTGCAAAAAAAAAAAAAAAAAAAATTCGTTTTTACAAACCTGTTATTAAATTATAAATGATTATGCTAATACCATTGTTGGGGAGTAATAAAAAATATCATCTTTCTTTCAGCTGCATAATTTTTCTAACACCACAAGCAGTGTTATCCTCCATTTTGAAACAGGGAAGGGGGGGGGGGGAGAGACTATGAAAGCCAATAGCTAAGTGAGAAAGAAAGCTACTTGAGAGTAAGAGCGTTTATGATAATGACATGAGTAATGAACACAATAATGATCTCCCATAGGCAGCCGCTTATGTTCATAGCGGCATGCGAACTTCGTTTGCCTGACGAAGCACTTCCAAGACTTTCTCGCAGCATCTTTTATCCCGAAGGCCATTACTTCTGTTGCCGTGTGCACGTGTTCTCAAAAGCAAACATCCAGGGAGAGAAAGTTTGTGTTGCGAATGCGCCTCCCCATTGACAGCGAAACAATTAACTCTAACGATCAGCCATCAATTCACTATCACTCCGCAAAGCCACTGATAAGACATCTCCCCCACTCCTTTAATGAAGGAAAAATTGCCGGCACGTCTCAAGGTCTCTCGGTTCTTTACACCGATTGCCTGGAGGAATATATTCCTTTTGCCTCTCGGCCATCACCTTTTGTCCCGTCGAAGGACGATGGAACATTGATGCTGGACGAACACTAGAAAAGATGCCCAGATCGACCACAAAAGGTGAAAGTGTTGTGTTCAGGATTGAAACACAAACCCGGATTAACCTCTTGAGAGCCCCGAGGCTCATTTTAGCAACAGCAAACGATGCACTTATAGACTCAATGGGTTTTACATGCACCATATCCCTCCAGCATGTATTCTGGAGCGACGTTGATGAAGAAGAGCTGTCTTCATTGAAGAGTCAGAAACGTTCTAAAGAGTCCATAATTAGATGAAACACATCAAACATTTATTCTGGTCTGTATATTTTGCATGTAATTTATAAACCTTTGCAAATTTCATACATCTTCTCTAGACTTTATCAATGACCACTGTCCTCATCATATAGATGATCTCCATAATCTTCAGATCCGTTTTTTCATAGAGCACACATCTAACTTCAAGTGATTCCACAAAAGATCTCAATAAACTTAAGGCATTTCTCATAAAAGTTGTGAGGACCTTCTGCGAATTATATATTGTAGACTTTATGAATGATCGTCTATATTTACACATTTTAACCCTTTCTGGCACAGAACATTAAATTGCTGAGCTGAGACTGGCAAAACAAAGTGGCTTCTGTTGAAGCCATTGCATCAGTCGACTGGAAAAAGTACTTAACCATAAGGAGACAAACAAAGCTGCTGTGCATCGAAGGGTTGGAGTTAGTGTTCATAATGTCTGGGGACATTTTCTGCGGAGTTCATCAAATCTAATTCGATAAACTTTTTGAACCACGTAGAAACAATACACATTTTGTTAAAGGTATCATTTGTAAAATACATTCTATAGCCCGCTTTCTGATGTCAACAAACTAGTAACATATATATTGTCGTCTTTTTATTTATTTATTATTTTGTTAAACTCAGACTGGTAAAGACTTTAGCTATTACTCAACCAGGTTGAGTCAACCTAAAGCTTTATGGTCGATAAACACGTCTACTTATGATTTCTTGAGGAAACCAAAAACAGAACAAGCTTCGTAGTCACTCCCTGCGGATTTTATAAGGTATTCTCAAACGCCTCTGTAGATTTTGAGTGCTTTATTACAGCATGAACTAAAATAAGTCTTGTCCTTGTGGAAGTTTAATCAGTTTTCAGTAGACGACATTTTGATGGAACTTATACCGCTCAAAAGGAGTTGGCAAACAAAGGTTTGAATAAGACTGAATTTATCTAAGACTGATTTACTATTGCAATCTGTGGACATTGTATTATTCATTAAAGAGCACAATACAATTATACACAGCTTAGTGGAAGTTAATCCTTTATACCCCGACGGGACTCAGAAGTCCCGCTTTTTTAATTTAGTATTATGAATCCTAAATGGCTGGAATCATGCTAAAGCTTTTAAGTATAATAAAACCGTGATAAGATGGCACCTGTCAATCAAATGAGACATCGAGTCCATTCCTTAAAATACACTGGCGGGAAAAAAAATCCCAACACCAAGAAAGACTTGTGTTAGATTAGAGTCCTATATGAATACGTAGTATTCAGAGTACGGACAACAGGGTATCATTTTTCTATTGGTGGATGCATTGTTGAGTCCGCCGCAGGCTATGTCGCTTTTTCTCTCGTAGCTTTAACATGGAGCGGCCGATAGTACTGTAAAAAAACATTTTTTTCGGATAATTAAAGGCGAGTAAAACTTTTTTAATGCTTATATTACTATTCTATAATGTCTAAGCTATACGTATGTAGCTTTACTTTAGAGATTCTACTGGTATTTCTTTAATTATAACGTAGTTAAAATAAAAACATGCTTCCCGGTGTGTTATTATCCATTCTAATACATCATTTTGGTCTATTATTCTTACTTTTTCTCTTTGAATCGATAGTTACGATGATAAACTTATTGAAAAACATCACTTTGAGCTAAGGGAAAGTTTAAATTGTGTGAAATTAATTTATTTTCACGAACGCTCTTGTCTTTGCTTTGGCGCGGTCTGTTCATGCTTGGCGACGAGTTGAAGTTGGGAAGTAAGCGAGTATAAACATTTTGTGATGTGTGTTCTAAACATTGTTGCGGCTTTTTTTTTTCTTGTTCTAATGAATTCCAGCTGATTCTGAAACCCAATTCAAGTAAGAATTTCGTTACGATTATTATTTTTCCTGTTTACTTCATTGATCAAAATGAATATTTAACCAATTGTAATGTCCCTGAGCGACGAATTGTCCAAGTTGAATTTTTTCTATGCAACACACAAGTACTTGGTGTCGGATTGTTTTTTATTTTCTTTTGAAAATATGTGTGGATGAAAGCACATTCTTTTGAAATTGCAGAATTATCAATGTTTGCTTCTGTGTGCTTTATCAAAATTTTCAATGGTGAAACTAGCAATGACCACATAAATTTACTGTAGCATTTGCGTTTGATAAGAAACACATCGCTTTGCTTAAAATTCAGATTTCATTTTTCTATTTCAAAAAATAAGAATTTGCATCAAAACCTGTGACAATTTATATGTTTCAGTGTGAGAATTAGTATTTTTCTTGTTTATTTTCATAGGCAGAAATGTATTTACTCATCAATTTTAATGTTCCCAGAAACTATAAAACTCCAAAAGTCTCTTCATACAATGAATTTTAAGAAAAATGATGTCATGTTAAGGATTTAGCAAAATTGGTTAACAGCGAAAAATATTTATATGAATTTTTAATGCTTGCTACTTTGTTTTGAAGACACTTCATAGTTTGTGAAATGTTTATTACTTTATATTTGTAAAATCATTGAAAACTTGAGTTTTTATGAGAGAATCTATTTTTTATTTAAAATAACTATGAGCTTAGGTAAAATGCATTATATCCCATAGAGCAGTGGTTTCCAAAGTCTAGCCCGCCATGTTGCGAGTAAAATGCAATTGGTTCATTTAACTATTTTTTCCAATATGTTTATGCATTTGTTTGTTTACTTTTTCTGTATAATTATTTATTCATGTTCTGTATATTTTTAGAGCTCTAGTATTCATTACACAACATTATTATTGTGAGCTATGAAAATAAAAATTTATTCAAAATCAATTAGCAATAAAAATGCTATCACCTTACTTCTACAATCTTCTGTTTATACAGTCGACGCTCGATATAACGACCGTCTCCGTCCTACAGAAAACGGTCTTTATAATGAGTGGTCGCTGTAAGAGGTAGAACATAGAGTATATTGGGATACAGTTGGGGGTTTTCTCACCTGTCGTTATATTGGGATGGTCTTTATAACGTGTGGTCGTTATAACGAGCGTCGACTGTATATGAATCAGAAAGGTCAATTTCGCATTCGATTTTAGAAATAAATGTCATACATAACATACCACAATATAATATGCCATATAAAATATTATTTTAAGCTTAGAGATGTGTGTTAAAATCAAAGTTCTTGGAAGTTTTACTGACGTTTTTAATTAAAATATTGTTACTCGTCCTTCAATTTAATTATTTTTTACATTTTAGCAGTGTAGCCAGCAAGGGGGGGGGGGGCGAAATTTTCAAACCTCAAAAGTTTTAAAAAAGTATTCAACTAAAAAAAAAAAAAAAGATTTCAAGTTTTGATGGTCGGAGATCCCCCCCCCCCCTCTCGAAGTTGTGACGGGTCTGAGGTTTTTGATGATATAAAGAAAAATTAGAATAATAAAAATAAAAAAAATCATTTGAATAAACTTGAATAGTTTTTCTCACTATTTCGCCAAAGGAGTTTTTTTCTATCTTTTCAACTTAAAACTTAAATTATTCCGTCTCTCCTGCTGGTCTATAATCTTTAACGGGATAACAAAATTTATGGCACTTGTCGTTGAGATTCTTTTATCATGGAAAAAGAAAGAAGATCCTCTCTTTTACGCCATTAAACAAGTGTGTGGTCCCCTTTTGGGCTTACTGTGAACAAATTAGCAAAAAGTATACGAATTTTTGAAAACTTCTATCTCTTAACGTATTGATCACAGTAATAACAGATACAGATGTTTAAATCAGTTATTGTTATTATCAATGGAGAGGTGATGAGTTTATGAAAATGCATTCTTTGTTTTCTGGGTGCGAAGTGTTTTGTACTATATTTCCAGACCCCTATAGCACATAGCAATTTATCGTTGCACTCCTTTATGTTCCTTCCTTTGGTCCGACGTCACCAAGTCGCAGAGAAGGAGGGCAGCAGGGGGTAAACTCCATGGGTCAACACCCCAGGAGAGCGATCTAGAAAAGTAGTCCAGAGTATAGCCCAGAGCAGGGATATGAAAGAAATTCTCTGGCGACGGGAGCCAGACACTTTCTGCCCCGATTCTCTTCCTTGCATTTACCCAGGGTTGCATTTACCATTGATGAGAGGGGCTTGATTTACCAAGAAGTCCATGAGGCTCGGCCTAGAGCCGTAGGGTCCCCACCTTGGAAGGGGGGGGGAGCAAAATCAAAGAAGAAATAGTAAATTATAACAAAGTATGATTTTAATGTGGAAATCATGAAGTTGAAAATCAAAGTTTGTAGTTTCAACTCTACAGTACTTCGATACACTTTTCAATGGGGCCCATCCAGATGTTCAGGGCCCGATTTAGAAATTTAAGTTATGCTCTACTGTCCTAAAGTTCCTAAAATGGACACTGATGGTGGAAAACTAAAATTGACAGGCCCCTCTAACTTAGCGAGCCCAGGGGCCATGCCTAGGCTGCCCTCCCCTTTCGCAGGGCCAGGCCAAGATGAGAAATTTTTTGATAAGAGCTAGAACTATTTTGAAGGGCCTATATGCCAGCCCCTCAAACCCATTTGGTCAAACCAATATCCTATATGTTGTGGGGACCTGTATACTACGTATTGTTATGGAAAACATCTATATATTCTATGAAGTACAGAGATATATATGTGCGAAAATTTTTCGTTGAGTAAAAGGCCCTATTAACTTTTGTGTCCCGAACGAGGAAAAATTTTGATTTTCCCTCCAATAACTGGCTGGGGGGAGGGGTAAAAAATTAGGAAGGGGGCCAGCATCTATAATACTGTTTTTTTCTATTGCAAATATTCGATTACTTTATTGATTTTTAATATTACTGAATAAATGATCTCTAAAATATGACAAATACAAACACAAAAGTCAAGATGGATGACCACCGTCGACTCCATTTGTACGAAATAACATGAAAAAAAAAGACTATTTTTGGAATAATCAGCTTTAATTTTTGTGGAATAAATCAATCGACTGAGCAAAAAATTCATTTTTCAACTGATTATTACTTAATAACTCTAAAAAGTGAGGGGGCAAGGTCTCTTTACTTTTGGAAGTGAGGGGGCAGTGGCCCCCCTGTGCAAGCCGCCTATGGATTACTCAATAAGCCAATTAGGCCACAACAGTTTAGGGGCCTCCAAATATCTAAAATTGTTCTATTCATTGGCTAAAATTTTTTTATTCCACACGTAAGAACTGTAAAGCTTGAGTATAGGGGACTAAAAAAGAATTTGGCCTTGGGGCCCTGTGATGTCTTAATCCAACCCTGACCCTAAAATATTTCCTGTGCCCTGTTTTTCTTTAAAAAAAAAGGGCACATTAAATATTTTTATGTGCCTTTAATGCTTGCCGGTTAGTTTTAATGGAATTTAGAGGAAAGAAACCATTTAGTATGATTTTCCATCAAATATTGTTTAGTTTATATATGTAAAATCATTATGAAAATGAATTTTATTGTTAAATTATTTATGCATAGGCTATTGGCATGGAAATCCCGTCTCGGTGAACAACAGAACATCTATTGCCATGGTTTGCTGGATGTACATCAAGGATTAATCGTGACAACACAGATTGCATAGTGTAACTTGATTCGTGTAACTTAAGCTACAGATTCGGTACTGGGCCCATGCCCCATGCTTTTATCTGAATCAAAAGTATAAGTTTGCCTCAAAAAATTATAGCCGCACTATCCTGTCTTGGTACTCTGTATTTTATTTTGATAGCTCATGAAAAAATTGGTTTCAGTGTTGCTTTGATTGCATGAAAATATAGGAAATTCTGAAAATTAAATAAAGTTTAAGCATACTTATAGCAAAAAATGACGACTTGTCATCCTAAAGCTCATACTTCCGTTGCATTGAAAAGAGGGTTTCTTGAAATTCGAAACAAGTATCTGAAGTTATTTGTAAATTTTGTGCAATAAACTGTTGATCAATCTTACTTTAATAAAGATCTTTAATGTTGTAACATTTGTGCCATTGAACTGAATACTCTACGTATTGCAAAAATAAATTTTCTTCATACTAAATTGTTTTAGAAATATCTGTTAATATAAGTTTCAACATTTTTTCCAGCAAAAATTGAATTTATCTAAAAGTCCTGTATTGACGCTCTGGATGGTTTTGACTTTGTTTCATTAAAAAAATGTCTACTAAACTTTTATCCAGTATTGTTTTGATATGTAAACATTGTTGAAAATTTTTGTATGATGTATAATGCAGAGAAATAAATATAAAATAATAGATACAGTTCTTTGTCATTCCTATGTGTTCAAAATGTATAATACCTTAAATTACATCCTTCCCCCCCCCCCCCAACACTTAATTAATTGCTGAATATTTTTACATACGTCTGATTGAAAATGAAAATTACCACTTCTTAAAATAATTTCAGTTCTCAACTTTATACAAATTGATCTTTGAACCATAAGTGCCCGCTAAGCGACTGAAATGCCATGATGCTCTTGGCCTCCCCACTTTTTTTTTTTGGAAGGGGAGGGGGAGAAAGGTTACCTTGTTTGAACCTTCTATATGCTTCTGATACAGTAGTTTCCTCTTAATGTGATCACGGTTTATATTTTTCATACTCACTTGGTCCAGAGTTTACTCATTTGTATGAATGTCAAAATTATCACATTGCTTAATGTTATCAGGTTTCTAAAATAGAAATGTTTTTTTTTTTTTTTTTTAATTACCAGACAACACTTTCGTCTGTTAGATTTTTTTAACAAAAAATCTGTATTATATCTTATATTTTGAGAGTTTTTGAGTCCAGGAAAACTGATCAAAGTATCACTGCAACTTCTACATTAGTCAAAAACTTACTAGATATTTACACAAAAACAAACTGATATTGGAGCCTTGTAGTTGATTCACATGAATTAAATTTACAAAATTGTAACAGGAGAATATTATGACACTATTACACACATGAAAATTCGATAAGAGTTTGTTCGTTCTATTTTTAAACTCAAAATGTGTTTAAATTTTTTTTAAAAACTTAATTTAGAAATTTTTTCTGAATAGTCAGTCGTTAATTTATGAAAATCACTTTCTCTGGAAGTGATGACATTATTGAGTGGATACTATTGCATTAATTACTCTTTCAAATTTCTTCCTACTCATATTTTAATTTTATTTTTTGTTTAACTGTGAAACATTTAGGATAGATTGAAATCTAGATTTAAAAAAAGTAAATAAATAACAGTTTTTTTTTTTTTTTTTAGCTTTTGATATCAAGAACGAAATATTGTTGTACTTAAAAATCTTCCTAATGGTAAACTTAATAATAAAACAAAAACTGAATTTATTTACTAGTTAGTATTCATTCACCTACTATTTTTATTTCTTCCTTTCCTTTGAATCAATTAAATACAAATACAGTTTTCGTTGTTTTAAAACCTTAAGAGTATCATTACATTGGAACACTAATCGTTTTTCAGAGGTTACTTTTTTAATACTGCTAACCTTTTGCTTTTATTAAAGTTAAAATCAAATTCGAACGAATTACAAACATCACGCATTATCGCATTCGTGTAGAGCTTAAGACCTCTCCTGCTCTTGTTCACGCTCACCGTTACACCAGACCGTTTGTGACTATTTCTTAAAAATGAAACCCTTGGGCGAGTACGAAGCCAAACTTGCAGCTTCACGGCAACCCCGTTTCTGCTTGCAACCGGTTGTCCTATTCGAACTCGGCTGTTGTCGCTACTCTGAATACTACGTATTCATATAGGACTCTATGTTAGATAAACGAAATTTGGTAGGCGTGTTTATACAACTGAAACATGACATCGATTGAAATTTCGCGCTCGGCGCATAAGTGTGGCGCAGCTGGCGTCACTCAGAACATACAAATAAGGCTTGTTTTAAAAGCGTGTTGTGAAGCTCGTGGATATTATTTTTCCGTGAAATTTGACGAATTGCGTTCATGTTAGCCAGGATTGCCTTTAAGAACACGAAGAAGCCATTATCAACAGCTCACCGAGTTTGAGCGAGGTCGTACAATTTGGCTACGAGAAGGTGTATTTTCATTTCACGATATTGCAGAAAAACTTGGGTGGGAATGTTTCCACCATGCATGGTTATTGGAAGCTATGGTCAAGGGATGGTACTACCTCAAGAAGATCGAGTTCCGAGCTGCCACGTGGCACGACTGAGAATGAAGATCGCCGAATCTTGCATACGGCTGCGGCGCATCGTACTGCATCTGCGGCTGACATTCGAGCTGCAGTTGGTACCGTCGTGACCCAAGGAACGATAAGAAACTGTTTACTTCAAGGACAGCTCCGAGCCAGGCAGCCTGTAGCCAGTATTCCATTGACTGCAAACCATTGCCGTTTCCGACGGCAGTGGTGCCAAGACAGAGCTCACTGAAGGTCGGAGTGGAGATCTGTTGCAATTTTTGATGAAAACAGATTCTGCCTTAGTGCCAGTGGTGGCTGTATATTGGTCAGAAGGAGGCCAGGGGACCGCCTGCATCCAAGCGGTCTACGGCCTAGACACAAAGGACCCACACCTGGAGTCATGGTCTCTGGAGCAATTTCCTACTACAGCAGGGGCATTCTTGTGGTTATCCCAAACTCACTGACTGAAAATTTGTCGCCAGTCTGGTAATTTAACCAGTAATACAGCCCTTCATGAGTAGCATTCAAAGGGGAGTTTTCCAACAGGATAACGCTCGCCTTTACATCGCTGCTGTAACGCAATGTGCTCTACAGGGTGCTGACATGTTACCATGACCTGCAAAATCACCAGTTCTGTCTCCAATTGATAACGTATGGGATATCATTGGACGGCACCTCGAGCATCATCCACAGTCAGCAATGACGGTCCTAGTATTGATACAGCAAGTGTAACAAGCATGGCACTCCATACCACAAAGTGACATTTGACACCTGCATGACATAATGCATGCATGCTTGCAGGCTTGCCTTCAAAATTTTGGAGGTTTCACCCTCTATTAAATTAACATAATTTCACATTTGCACAGCATTTTCTTGAGCTTAAATTAGCCAGTGATCTTGTACAATTAATCAATTAAACATGTTAACTAGACAATTGCATTACTCAAATTTCATTACTCTAGAGTAATTTTTTCTTGGTGTTGGGATTTTTTTTTCCGCCAGTGTAGGTAGAGAAGGAAGAAATTGACGCATACCATATTTCTGTACCTTAGAACCAGACTAACGTAAGTCCACTTTCGTCATTTTTCAGTAGAAGGGAAAAACGATGTATTCGACAATCGTTTTTCCCCTCTACCGAAAAATGGCGAAAGTGGACTTACGTTAGTCTGGTTCTGAGGCACAGATTTATGACCTAAGCTACATTTTGGCGATCTGCCAAGTTGTATTTATAGAAGAGGGATAATTCTTTAACCATTTTATTTGAGGTCAAAAAAAAAAAAAAAAAAAAACATTGTTGTAAACCATGGGTGGCCAACCCGCGGCACGCGTGCCACAATGTGGCACGGCAGAGCAGTAAGAGTGGCACGCAAAGACTTTTTGAAAAAATTCCAAAGCTGAGGAAAAAATGTCGATCTCAAAAATATTGATAAAAACTAAAACCCTTAAACTGATAAATATAATGACATTATGGCGATTAAATGATAGGAGGCTGGCTTACAAATTGTCTGAACTACACTATTCCAAAATGTTTAGCGTTAGCTTCGGACATAATGCTTTGTAAAGCATATTTGTGCTTGACATGAATGAAACTTTCAATGCTGCAGAATGGATTCTTGATTTGCGATCGTTTCAGCTACGGGTGATGAAATTTAAAAAAAAAAAAAAATGCCTTTGCAACTAAATTTAAGAAACCAGATTGGACAAAATTCGGTATGGTTGCACAAATGAAGACCCATAAAATGCTTTTGTTACATTACTTGAAAATAATTTGAGAAAAAAACTTCAAAAGTGTTATCGAATTATCTATCACAAACTCCTTGCCAGGGAATGAGACTTGTTGGTGACATTGTAGAGTTCACTGTATTAGCAAACTACGAATTAAAGCTCTGAATGTTCTGTGAACTATTTTCATGAGAAAGAGGAGAGTATGGCAAGTTACTTCTTCAGTGAAATGTGCGATAGCTATCCAAAAGAAAAATAGTTATAAAATTTTAGAATTTTACGGAGTGTATTTTTTAAAATAACTGGAAGGAAAGCAATAAGGACTTGCTACTTAGGAATGAAGAATAGCGATTGAATTTAGCTATGTCATCTCTTATTATCCGGCGTTTCAGTAATTTAAATTTAAGATTGCACTAAAAAAAGTTTCCTAAACTAGTATAGGCCATCTACATTCTTTTATGATTAAACTTCAGTTTCTTTCTCTCTACTTTCGAGAAAAAAGAATAAAACATTACAAATTAATACTGAAACTAACAACCCAAATTTAATAATTTTCCAATGATGTATGGAGAACATTTTACACCTATTTTAACTATTCATTCAGTGTTAGGTTTGATGGTTTTTAGGATGAAAAAATAATTCTGATCTTTTCAAATTCTTGGTCTATTTCTCTCTTCTAAACTTCTTAGAATTCTCAAGAACTGTTCCTAAAATTAAAGACTTGGTAAAAAAGATACAGACTCATCCACCACATTAAGTACAGACTGTTTAATTTTTAGAATAGAATGTTTGATGTTATTTGTTTCTTTTTTAAGTATAAGCCAACTAAAGAACCTAGAAAAGTGTTTATTAACGATAATTGCTCAGATTTAAAAGAAAAAATGTTTCATTTGAGTAAGAATTACATGGTCAGCCAACATAAAACCTATTTGTAACTTTCTAAAAATTTTCAGTTTGTTGGAAAAATACAATGTGGCACGCTGAGTTTTTTGTCTCCAGATAGTGGCACTCTCCCTAAAAAGGTTGGCTACCCCTGTTGTAAACCATTCTAAATTTATCGCCTGCAAAATACATTTCACTTCATTATTATTTCAATATCAGTCGCAGTAAATGGCTTGAGTGAACAAATTTAGCTCTTAATTTTTCGATTGCTGGCTGAAGTTTGTTGATGTTTATTGATTTTATTATCATTGTGAAGAATAATGTACGAAATTTCAATGACTAATACTTAAACTTTTCCGAATCAGTTGAGTTTAAAAGAAAAAAGTGCGCCAAATATATTTTTGCAATGTGATTATTTGTTGTTGGACTGTATAATTTGAAGCAGTAATTTCATTTAGTCGGCGGCAAAATAAAAATGACAAGCAGTAAATTCTTTATTGCAACCCAAATTTTGCAAATTTTCAATTCAAATAAATTATCGGATTTGTTGCTTTCCTTGACCAATGGTGCAGGGAGAGGTGAAACAAAGACCCGCCCACTTACGCAGAATATGAGCTGTCCAATAAGACATCTGCCCTGACCGTGCAAATTTAAAATGTTTTATCTCTTTCGCTAATTTCTTAAATTGGATGACGTATTGAAGATGAATAAAGTGACAACTTTAAGTTCTACAACCAATACCGGAATTGCGAATCCCATTCTTCAATTCATCTGCGTATCACCTATTCATGAGAAGTTTTCTTTTGGAACCGTAAGGCGTAGAGGCCTTAGACCCAACTGATTTTCAAAATTTTTATAAGTATATACACTGAAGTGACAAAAGTCATGGGATAGCAATATGCAAATTTTCAGATGGCAGTAGCATCGCATAGAACAGGTATAAATGCGCAGTGCTTTTACAGAGCTTTCATTTCTGTTCAAGTTATTCATGTGAAGAGGTTTTAACGTGATGATGACCGCACGACGTGAATTAACAGACTTTGAACGCGGAATGTTAGTTGGAGCTAGACGCATGGGTCATGCCATTTCGGAAATCGTTAGAGAATTCAACATTCCCAGATCCACTGTGTCAAGAGTGTGCCGAGAGTATGAAATTTCAGGCATAACATCCCACCATGGACAGCACAGTGGTCGACCGCCTGCACTTAAAGATCGAGACCGGCGACGTCTGCAAAGAGTCGTAAATTCTAACAGACAAGCAACACTGCGTCAAATCACCGTAGAAATCAATGTGGGACGTACAATGGACGTGTCTGCTAGAACTGTGCGGAGAAATTTGGATTTCTTGGGCTATTCCAGCAGAAGACCGACTCGAGTGCCTTTACTGACAGAACGACATCGCTTGCAGCGACTCTCGTGGGCAAGTGAGCATATCGGTTGGTCCCTAGATGAATGGAAAACCGTGGCCTGGTCCGATGAGTCACGATTTCAGCTGGTAAGAGCCGATGGTAGGGTTCGAGTGTGGCGCAGACCCCACGAAGCCATGGACCCAAACTGTCAGCAAGGCACTGTTCAAGCTGGTGGTGGCTCCGTAATGGTGTGGGCTGTTTTTTCATGGCATGGACTTGGTCCTCTAGTGCGACTGGACCGAACATTGACTGGAAATGCTTATGTGCAGCTACTTGGAGATCACTTGCAGCCATTCATGGACTTCATGTACCCAAACAACGATGGGATTTTTATGGATGACAATGCGCCATGTCACCGGGCCACAACTGTTCGCAATTGGTTTGAAGAAAATTCTGGACAATTCCAACGAATGATTTGGCCACCTAGATCGCCCGACATGAATCCCATTGAGCATTTATGGGACACCATCGAGAGGTCTGTTCGTGCCCAAAATCCTGCCCCATCAACGCTTTCACAATTATGGACGTCTATCGAGACAGCATGGCTCAATATTCCTGCAGAAGACTTCCAACGACTTGTTGAGTCCATGCCACGTCGAGTTGTTGCACTTCGCCGGGCAAAAGGAGGGCCGACACGATATTAAGAGGTATCCCATGACTTTTGTCACTTCAGTGTATGTTGTTTGATATATTTTCGACTAAAGAAATTTTAAAAAATGTATGAAAATTCATTGCTAAATTAATTTGGGACATAAAGGGTAAAATCATACTTTAAAAGTTGGCAGGCATATTAGCAGCTTCAGGCATACTCCAAGTAAGAAGCCGTGAAACGAAATACTCATAAAATTGTCGAAATGGCACGGAACGAGTTACTAAAGCAAATTGACAAAACATTTCATTCATCCAATTAACTAATGCATGTTTTTAGCAGTTTGGTTGCTTTCTGTTATTCTGTATGAGCATAAATACACTTTAGACATAAATGTTGCATTTTCAATTGTCAATCAGTTCTCTCTATTTATAATTTTTAGCAGTAGAAAAGAAATTATAACTATGATTCCATATTCTATTTCTTGATATTAAAATTATCGACCACTGTCTAGTAATGTAGCTTTTCACGCATAAAACAGAGCTGGATTAATGTGAAAAAAGGAAGGGAAACAAAACATTAAAATGAGTGAAATATATTTTATTTCTAGAAATGATTGAGCAGAGCAAAATATTCGTTCTGTTTTAAGTAGAACAATACCTTGAATGTACATTTCTATTGTCTTACCAAGCACAAAACCGCAAAATGCACTCGCTACTATATAATTTCTCTTTATGGGACTGTTTAGATTTTTAAAAGCAGAAAGAAAGGAAAGAAAACAAGGCCTGTAAAGTCTGTAAAATTCTTTACAAAAATATTCGAACTGAAATCGGTACCAATGGTAGAGTGATTACACTTTTTCAGAGCATTTTACAGGACTTGTATTCTATCCGATAAGGAAAGATGTTACACATTATATGGATGACAATTTTGTGTAATTCATACTAATAATATAAATAACTGTGAACTATCGACATAATTTACTTAATCTTTAATAGCTGACATGTAAAATTTTCATTGAATGAAAAACTGATTTGATCCGCAGAAACATTCATCAAATAAGTAAATAACGCCATCTTCGATGATTTTATTCACCCTTCTACACCCGAAATTTTCATTCTTAATTTCAAAGTCCGTTAGGATATCAACGGGATGAAATTTATAAAAAAATGTTGTGGATATATCTCGTTTTTATTTATTTATTTTTAATTTTTAGTTTACAATTTTTAGCATGATAATGTCAATAATTATAATTTGTTAGAGTCTGCTAAAAATACGATTCGTGTTTGAGAGTTAACTTATGCACCATAATTTTATAGACACGTTTTAAAAGATTGACTTTTGGTGCTTGTTTTTGCTGTTAACCAATTGGATGACCAGAATGCCATGTTGAAAATCCTGCAATGTTACAGAGGAACTTCTCAATAAGCTGGTTTTGCGAACGACTTAAAATCCTTCTTTAAAACATATTCCCACGATTATCTTCACAATGTTACGTGTGGATCGTCAGTTTTCCTTTTACATTATTTTGTTCAAATGCGTAGCAAGTGCTTTTTGGGCTTCTTTTCTGTGCATGACGAACCGGTGCAGTAAGCGCGGACGGCGATTTGTGCGAAGGATGGTGCGGTGTACAAAAATAGACAATGTATACACAATAAATAACAATAAAGATGTATTCGCGCTTCTTAAGTAAATGAGCCTTCGAGAACATACTGTACACACTCGTTTTCTTAAGTACAATTCGTTTTGGGAAGCCCACATATTTGTAAAGATTACGCTGGCCAATCATATCCCCCGTTGTACTAAGGGGACGAATGTCATGATTTACAATGAGCTACTTGTTGACGAGGAAGACAAGTTTATCTGTTTTAGTTAGTTAACACGATTCCAATATGAGCACATTTACTTGGACAAAAAAAAAAAAAAAAAAACTTTTAAGTAGTAGATTTTGTAGTTAATTTAAAATAGCTTAGCACTTAGTTTTCTATTGTGGACAAAAGCGTCTTTTCATTTGAGCTGCATCTTAGCGTGATTTTTTAAAAGTATTGTTATTATTTTATTCAATTAATTTATACAAAACTAATTTTCGTAAATTCTGAGAAAAACAACAAAGGTATTGGCAACATAGTGCTGATATTTCAATCAAATCATAATTTTGAGCACTAGTTCTGATATTAGTACAGCAATAAATGCAAATATATTTTGCAATCATATGCTTTAATAGCATCTGAAAATATATGCTGTTGCTCTTACAAGCGTTCTCTAACATTAAAATTCATAATAGAAAAAAATAATTACTTCATGAAGAAGCGGATGTTAAAAGTCCATGAGGCTCCAGCATGTTGATATGGATTTCCCAAAACGTCAACATCAATAATATTTTGAAAATGCTCTTCAAATGAATGAAAGGGTAAATTTCTACCATAAATAAAGATGACTACAAAATATGGGAAGACAAAGCAATTCGTATTTTAAATCAAACACATTTTACGACAAAACTCACATTGTAAAACACTATAATCTTTGCAAATAAAAAAGTGTAAACAAACACACAAATTGTAAACGCTGAGACATCGAAGAGTATGCCGATTTCTAATAATACAAAATTAAAAATTATGAAATGATGGTAAAAATCAAACAAAAAAAATCTAAAAATCTCTTTGGTATGCAGATTAAAAACGATCTGACATGACTACTATTGTTCATGTAGTGGTGTCATTCAATTCAATCACGTCTGCTCGAGCAGTAAGCACCTCTCATAAAAATCAAATCAAGAAGTCTGAAGTTTTCATTTCTCAGTCTTCAAGAGGTATATGAACACGTAAATTTCAGCCTTGTATCTTTTGCATCTCTGAAACTCTCCCTTCAAAATGTGAACACCTGTTCTTTAACAGGGAAATTTATTTGGAACTCACTCTTGGACCGAATTTATAATATAACAGATTGCACTCAATTCAATTTCGAGTTCTGGGTCATTCATAAATGATCACAAGCTACTGTACATGGCGATGATATTTCTAAATAATCTTAATGACTAATTCACATGAGCGTTATTTTTGACTTTCTGCTCCATATATTTACCAACTTAATGCACGATAACTATAAATCTACCGTACACAACCGAGAGTTCGCTTTGATATCACCGTTGTTTTGTAACGAAATTGTTCGTCTCATTTTTTGCTGTTTCGAAAGTACGTGCTGGCTTCTACTTTTAGTTCCGTCAAATAGCTTGTTGTTCATCAATAAGCTACCCGAAGTAAGTTCCTAAGTAGAAGCAGCGAACGGATCACACTGACGCTGAAGTCCTTTCATTCAGCACGGAAATTCGCAGCTCCTGGCAAAATCAATTGAATAGCTCGTTGTTCATCAAGAAACTATTCAGTTGGTTCGAACTGTCCAAAGTATCACCCGAGAAGCAACTGATGGATCTCACTGATGATGAAACTTTCAGAATGAACGGAAATTTACAGCTCCTGGTGCAGCTAGTTAAACAACTTGTACTCCATCAAGCACAACCATTGAACTATTTCAGGTAAAAATATTACAAAATGCCATCCAAGAAGCAGACAGCAAATCCCTCCGAGGCAGAAGGACGGTTGGAAGCTTATAGCTCGTGGTGGTGTCTCGACTGCAAACTGCAAGAACTGATTTGTGCAAGATTCCCGGGAGATCTATCTACACCATTCCTCACGTAGAATGAGAAAGAACTTTGGATTGTCAGCTGGATGACTAAAATGTGCTTGGATTTGAGGTAGCCATGGGCAATCAACGTCCATAGGTTAGCATCTGTCCTTGTAAGCGTCAGGACTGAGGGACGGCGCTGTCGTCAAGATGGTATTCTGGTTACTGATTGGACGACTGCTGTAATAATAGGACGGATCCGTTGCTATAGAGAAAAGAGAAAAAATATTATATTTTTCGTTATTACATACTTTGCACACACAGAGACAGGACCCGATTATAATTTTTAAGAGCACTGAAAACTAATTCAGTTCTTAGCTAGTAAAATAAAGCCCCAATTTTTAAATAGTACATTTTAGATTTCTTGATTTTTGATTAGTAGAAAATAGAAGAATACTTATTGTACGATGGAAAAGCTTTTTTTTTTCTTTAATTTCCAAACAAACTAACCACTAGACAAAGGAATACTTACCAACATTGCTGCTGATGGTATACCCGTATGCACCGTAAGGGCTGGTTGAGTACTGAGTATAAGGCGACGCATAAGCATACTCTGTCCCTGGGACTGCTGCAACACCAGATCCCGGTACAGTCATAGTTGTCACTGCAAAAGTAAGAATTTTCATTAAAGAATTAATTATAAATTTCATTTTCAATGTAGTTAATAATGTCAATGCAAGAAAGTGATATAAATGATTTGAAATGGTTCATTAGTTTTAATTTCGTTACTTTCTTTATTATGATTCAGAAATAGACTGAAGAACTTTTTTGCATGCAGATATTGAAGCATAAAGTGCTCCGTTGTCTGGTTTAAAATATATTTACCTAAATTTTTAAATATACTTTTGAGGTTTCACGATTTTTTCTCACGATATCGGACATCAGTTCATGCAACATCAAACACAAGTGAATAGACAACACGTATGAAATGACTGTTTGGTTCACTCATGCAAATGATTAACAGATAAAAAGTATATCTCTATTAAACACATTTCTTTCCGATATGTCAATGTGCTCCTGATGACCTGTCCCTTTGGAATTCAAAAAATCGGTGAGACTGATATCCGATGATATGCGAATCGTTCTAAATGATTGATTTTTATTTTATTTTGTTATTGTTTGTATACGTTGACAATGTTGAAATGACAGCATGCATGATCATCTTCATGTCATTGATTTTTACGTGATTCCGATGGAATTAGTTTTCAAAGCATTATTTCAATGTCACTCGTACAATAGTTACCCAAGTAGCATCAACGCATCGGATTTTGCTCGGCCGATCATCGAATTCCTCGTAAACTGATCCCGTAACGCACGATGACATCGTTCCAATCAGTATCCGAGCACGATTTTTGATGAGCTACTTTTCACCGGAAAGCGATATCCTTCCGATCAACTTTCCCGATGAAATTCATCGGCAAGGGACTGTTCTGCTACTTAAATTGTTCCAAATCTCATCGGATTTCGAGAAAAACTCATCGGATTTTGCTGCTCGGATTCTGTTTGGCCGATGAGACATATTGGATCATCGGCCGATGAGAATTTCATCGGGTTTCGATGAATGGCCGATCATCGGCCGATGAAATGCTGCTGCTAGGGTGCTTGCCGAATAATAATGAAACATTACTTTAATTTTTAAAAAAATCAATTTCTGCACCCTGTATTTCGCAACAAATCAGACATAAAAGTAGAAGTTGAGGTAATTGTTTGTAATTTTGTACATCATAGTTATAATTTTTTAACCTCTGTTCTAAGGGCCGAATTTAAGTGAAACACCATTGCAATCGCTTCGAGCGATCGCAAATTGCAATCGCTACTGGAAGTCAAATTACATTAGAATCGTATCTCTTAGCGATTGTAACGTATCCAAATTTGGGAATTTGCGATTGCATTGGTGAGTTGCGATCGTCCGTGTTTCACTTGAATTCCTGCCTAAGAGAAAAAAAAAGTCAAATCTAGGAAACAGAATTCAATTTGTTGACTAACTTACCAGTTGGATACTGTGAAAAAGATGGCAGGGGCGTGTAAGTGGCGTTGGGACTCAGAGGACTATGGACTGGTTGTAGAACCGTTAGAGCCGAAGTGCCCTCGTTCAGCTCAGCTTTAGCTGGAGAAGGACTTCCACCACACACTTCACCATTGTTGTTAACTGAAAACAAAAGGAAATTTCCAGTTTAAATTCGTAGTCAAAACATACTCGTGTTAGTAATGTATAGGCAGACAATGAACTGAACTATTTTCAGCAAATTTCAATGTGACCAAATTTTTAAAATGATGAAATTAGAATAAACTCCAAAGGTTTTTTTTTTTTTTTTGAATCAGTTTAGGTGCTGGACCCATTGTGATTAAAACGACATCAGCTGTTTTGTTAACGAAGAATATTACTGGGACTCGATTATTTGCCTCTTGTTCAAAGGAAATATTTCACAGTACCGTTTGACATTGAAGTAAAAGCTAACACCAGGCATTGAAGGTAAATTTTCATGACAGCTACAGTCAATAATACTGAATAACATACTATATGACACTTTCATTGTCAAATTAATTTACAAATGCAAGTATTTCTCTGTATAATGAATGGTAATGTGAGAAAGGAAGTCGATAAACATTTACTACAAAATCTTTGAAGAATCAACCCAAGAGAGGGGTAATAGGAACGATCGCACCTCCCTAGGGGGAGTTTTTACCGGTAATTATTCGGCACTGAGGTTCTAAAAATGCAATTCTATACGAGTTTTAATGAAGTCAGGGACGAATGTTTTGGGCTCTCCCCTGAAAATATTTCGGAAAAGAAACCCGAATATTTTGTGATCAAAATTTGTAAATCAGTATGCATCGTAATCGTAAAAAGTAAGTAAGAGAAATCAATCGCCCCTCCCTTGAAAAATTTCTGGATCCGCGCTTGCCGTAGGTCTACTGGTTTAGCTTATGCCCAGAAGACCAGAAAAGGTGGGTTTCAGATGCGGATTCAAAATAAATTTTGAAGAACTAGAGGGAAGAAGCACTTTAAGAAAATATGGAATTCGTGAATATCAAATGCAAAAATGCTGCCATTTTCCTATAAGCTTTCTTTACTCTTTTTCATGATCAATATCATGGTATCCCTGGTGACTCTCAGGTTGAGCCCAAGTTGAAAATTTTGAAATTCGCATTAATTCACTAAAACATATAAATATGCAATGCGTGTGTTTGATAAGTTTCCATTTCTGAAAAAATGAAAAAAAAAAAAAAAA
The DNA here is from genome assembly GCA_038373865.1 of Uloborus plumipes. NCBI lineage: Eukaryota > Metazoa > Arthropoda > Arachnida > Araneae > Uloboridae > Uloborus > Uloborus plumipes. The sequence goes on from JAXGGA010003805.1 coordinate 50,515, forward strand.
ATTCAAAAGCACAATTAGAGCTGTGTAGTACCTGTTACGTAGGTATTGTCCAAGACATTGCCTGGATTCACAACAAGCTGCTGCTTCACTTCCTGCATACTGATGGGGGTGAGAGGCGTCAGCGATCCACTGCCTGCACACAAATACACATGACGTCACTTCTTCTGAACTCATATCATAACAATAACATTCCCAGCACCGCAAACGCGAATGGATACAAAAGCGAGGTAAGAAGACAAAGACACGGGATAGCCGAAGCAGAGTTTTTATTTCAAAGCAATTGCGAAAGATGGGTTTTAGTTGATAGAAAGTAGCAAGCGATATTGTTAAAGAAGGGAGGCTAACTAAATAATCATGGATACAAAATTTACATTGCTAATCGGAAGAAAGTTTGTCAGTAGTGTGAGCAATTTCATCGAACAATGAAAAAGCGACTATATGGTGAGAGAAAAAAAAAGAAAGAAAGAAAAGTTTTTAAAAATGGTATTAAACGCCTCAAAACTGTGCATCATTTGAAAACTTTCAAAAACCAAAAATTTACAAATCTATGTTTGCTTAAGTTTAGCCTTTGAAATGAATGTGTTAACTATATTAACAATTAACGTTATAATTTCTATTGTTCATCTTTGTTTTTGGCAAAAATTAAAAAGTTTATCCCCCCCCCTCTCCCCAGTGACAGATTAAGTATAATAACAGTTTTAATACAAAACCTAACTAATTTAAAAAAGATAAAATTTAAAATAGCTGCCACTTCGAGTAGAACTTTTCGTTACTATTTCCTTTTTAAGAGCAAATTTTTATTGAAAAGTTTTTTCCGCCTGTTTCACAACAGTTGCCCTTTAAGAAAAAATAAGAAAGTAAGAAGAACTAATTTTTTATTCGAGCTCTTGAAGGAAGATTTTTGCAATATTGACTGTGCGACGCGTTAAAACTATTGCTCGTGAGAAGAATAAATGACTTTTATTTGTTGTAACTTTCTTCCAGACGACGAAAGAACTTCCGATGAACTAAAAACATGTGCTGGTAAGTTTTATGGGGAATTTATAGTTATGCTGGTTTATAGTTTGAAATGTACTAACTGCGAAGAGCGCTATGTTCCTTCGAAGGAGTTTGCAAAACAATCAATAGATGGCAGGCAAGTCGGATTGTGAGAGCGATTTTTCGACAAGGTAGAATAAAAAGTGAAGGTACTGCGCTACTTGCAAACAATCTTTTATTGTGAGATTATAAAGGGTGCGAAATAGTTTCCAATGAAATTACTTATATTTTTAGTTGCTTAAGAATAGTATTCAGAATTTGCAAATATTTTCAACCCTCTTTTTACAATGTATTTTAATGATTCATTAAGTAGTTATTTTACAATGGAAGAATTCTTTCTGTGGAAATTCGAATTCTATTTGCAATTCTTAAGTGGTAAGAATTTTAATGGATGCATTAAAACTTTCTTAAGAAAATTTTGCTTGTAATGTTATTTAAAAATTCATCTTTTTTTAAGTTGTTTAAATGTTTTTTTTTATATTTTTAATTCAATCCTTTTACTATCTTTATTCACATAATTCTGAAGAGCTACATTTATTGTTCGAAACGTAACCCGGATATTTTGTTTAGACTTCCAAAATTTAAAAACAAAAAAATTTTACAGAAAAGTAAATGCATTAAGAAATTCTTTTTTAGCATCATTCTATTTAAGTTTGATGTCATTTTCAATCTCGATAAACTGGTATTTATAACACAATAGATTTTTTTTCTTTATTTATTATGATGTATTTAAACTCTCATTTTAAAGACTTTAAATGATATTTCTCACTGAAAATTCATGGAAATACTTGACTCTAATTTTTTTTCCTGAATAACTTGTAATTCTGTGTTTATTTTTAGCAATTCCTGATTCAGATTTTTTTTTTGTAAAGGAAAGGGAAAAAAATGGAAAGAGTGAGATTTTTCAAGAAAGATTAGAATCCAAAAATAATAACTCTGAAAAGCAGAATTGTCTCGCTGTAAAATGATTCTAAAGCTCCTTTTAGGAATACACTTACAAGTTTATTGTACCGATTATACTTAACTTCAATGTTATCTATTAATCTAATTAATGTTATAGAATTCAATTATTTTAATTCTATTTTTAAATTTGAATGAATTTATAAACTCTTTTCGCGATGTTGGTGAAAAAGTCTTTGTCCTATTTTAAAACGAATGTGAACTTAAAAATAACGAACATCAAGCATTTATGAATGTCAACACAATTGTAAATAAAAAGTTTAGTAGCAAAAGCAAAATAAAGCAATTTTTTTTAAAAGAAAGCAAAGACAAAACAAGAGCCTTAAAAAGTGATTCGTGAGCGCAGAAGAAGTGAAATCATTGTATAAGACCACCACCAAAGCATAAACTACCACCATAGAAAAGTAGCAGACATTTTTCAGAAATGCAGGATCACACAAAGTAACCGAAAATATGTGAACTACAAAATGTTTGTCAATAAACGAATAACATACTCATCATTGATACACATCTTGAAATACATTTTGGCAGACAGCTATGCACTTTCGTTCAAAGTAACCAGAAAATATGACCCTCAAAAATTATAAAGCAATTTAATTCAAATATAAATATTCATTGGTTAATTTCAGGAAATGCATTTGATGCTTCTACTATGGTTTCTCAGTGAAATAATTTCGAGTTATACACTGTAAAAATGAATGTTGTTTTTACAGTATAACAAAGCTAATTTTACTGTAATAAACTAAAATTGCTATTTTTATAGTAATAAACTGTAAAACTGCTAATTTTACAGTTTATTACAGTGCATTTTACCGTTTTAAACTGGAACCTCTGCTGCCTGTATTTATACTGTTGTTTTTACAGTATAATACAGCCAAATTTTACGTCAATAAACTGTGAAACTGCTAACTTTGCAGTAAGAATCTGTAAAATTTCTAGTTTTATAGTTAATTACTGTGCATTTTACAATTTTAAATTGGATCCTCGACTGCCAGTATTATACTGTAAAAATTACAGTTCATTTTTTGTAGTATACATCAAAAAGATTTGATTATTATTGAGTATAACTTAATATTCAGTTTGATTATGACGTAAGATAAGCTAATAAGCTTATTTAGCAGAATGTTTAAGGAAATAAAGACTAATTTGTTGTTTATGTTTGTTTATGCTCTTAAATCAATTGAATTATTAACTTAGCAGAAAGTGATTGCCTGGCAGTTTGACAGTTGAATATAATTATAAAAACATTTCAAATCAATTTGCGTAAGGTTGACTTTTCGGAAACCAGCCATTCGTAAACAATGTCATTCAAAGCATTTAAGTAAAACACAGCTGATAAGTATAGAAGTAATTAAAAAATAAGCATTGAACTGGATTTCGAATTAGTGCAAAGAAACATTGCGTTTCATTGCTTAGATCTCGTACTATGTTGAGAAATAGTTTCATACGTAAGGAACGAATCAATTTCTTTAATTTTTACTTTGAAGAACGAAATTTCTTCGTTTATTTACATCTATGAATTAGTTTTTAAATTAAGTATTTCAACTAAATTTAACACTTTCTGATCTAGTTCATTTAGCTCCATGCCCTGCTTCTATTATGGGGTCCTCTTACCCTTTAGAGCCACGGCCCTTTACATTTTTCTCAATAAGAATACGAAAATTAATTTTACTCATCTTTTTATAATATTTTTAATCCAAGGCCTCTATTCAATCCGGGACCCATTTGCAGTAATGTTTGCTGTTTGTCCATTTGGGTACTAGTCCACTTCTAGCTTCTAAAGTTCGGGACTAGCCCGCTTATTATAGCAAATCGTTCATGTTTTTAAACGTAAAAAAGAGGAGCAAAATAGATCTGGAACCATTGTTGAAAGAATTTAGTGAAATGGAAAATTAACTTAAATTAGGAATGAACACATATATTTCACGATATATAGGTGCTATGATCTACTGTACATTGCATTCTCTTACATTGTATCCAAGACAATTAAAGTACGGGTACTTTCAACTTCAAAAGAAGAAAAGAAAAAAAAAATCGTGTAATTTTAAAAGATAATTTCGCGAAACATTGATTCGCACAAGTTTTTTAATTGTTGCCTCAGTTTTATCGAGTTATTTAATTATTTATTTCATAATAGGTTCCCCGGCTTCAGTCATTCACGATACCCATTAGCTTCTAACGAAATCTTGCAGCTGATACTGTGCATTGCTATCATTGGCAAACTAAGATCAAAATACTTGTACATGCATGAATGCAGATATATGTGTTAAAATGTATTTATGCGCGTCGCTGTTTTAGTTCAATGCTAAGCCGAAAAAATTGAAATTTTTATAGAGGTATACTTATTAGTTCATGCTTACTTATACATTGAACTTTATGCTTATATATTGAAATATTTTGAATTTTAGTTTTTTAACTCTGTAATTTCATTTTTCTTGACACATTTTCTGTACCGCAGAAGCGGAAAAATATAAGTTGTTTAAAATCATGATTAAGTTAAATAAATATTGAATAAAAAGTAAAAAATTTGATCGATTTTTCATTTAAATATTTTTAAAATGATTTTATTATTTCTAAGATTTATCTTTGTATTTTAAAGTGTCTTACAAAACATTCGTTCTTGAAATAGAATAAATTAACAATTTAACAGAATTATCTTTTATGACTAAGAAAAAATATCTTTATTTCATTCCTTATCTTCCAGATATTCTATCATATTTAATTTATAATTAAATATTTAACCGATATTAAAGCAAAAAGTACTACTACTTTCATGTACATTTATCATACGCCATTTAGCGAAGTAGATAAAAATTTGGAGCACAAGATAATTTTTCTAAATGTCGCCATTTGTTTTTGTTTTTAGTTCAGCGACATTGGAACAACCCCGTCATTGGTATTTTCCGTTTGGCAGCACATTGAGATCATTCGGTTTCCGAATGACTCACGATTCAACCACGCTGTGTGTGTGTGAAGATAAAAAAGAAATATTTTAAAAAATGGCTCCAAATCAAAACAACTTATCTAGTTTCCAAACGATGCAAGTGGAATTCAAAAAAGAAACAATTTTCTTTCGCCCCATCTTGACTTCCCATTTGTGTTTTTTGCAAACAAACAATAGAGACTCTGCTGTTTGTGTTTTAAGAAAAAGCACAGTTAATAACAAATAAAAAGTTACAGTTAGGCGGAGGAAAAAAAATCATTTAATTGTGCTGTCTTTATTTCCTGTTTCGAACTCTATTACAAACATCAACTTGCACTTGAGTAGAGGAATTTTAAATAATAAACAATGTTGGAAGTTCTTACTTCCATGTTGCTAGTTCGAGCTCTTTTTGCTCTCTTCAATTATTTCAGTGAAAAGTTTTGACAGCTTAAATAATTGAACGTGCGCGACGATGTAATTCCAATGTTTGGATCATTCTAACTATTCTGTAATATATAGTTGAAGCAAATCACAAAAAGAGTAATTTTATTCTTATTATTATTATTGTCATTGTTGTCGTCGTCGTCGTTGTTGTTGTTATAAATGGAATCAGTTGTTAATTAAATTAATCGCTTTAATGAATCAAATCATCAAAAACACAAAAAAAAATCACCTTTATTGAATCAGAACTGTTAAGAACAAACGTGATTCATATAAGCAGCGAACACTTTATTATAATAATTATTATTATTATTACTATCACTATCAATTTATTAAAATGATAATAATAATAATTATTATTATTGTCGTCGTTGTTGTTGTTATAAATTGAATCAGTAGTTAATTAAATTAATCACTTTAATAAATCAAATCGTTGAAAACAGAATAAAATTCACCTTCATTGAATAAGCCTCTTTATTGAATCAAAACTGTTAAGAACAAACGTGATTCATGTGAGCAGCGGTCACTGTATTATTATTATTATTATTATTATTATTATTATTATTATTATTATTATTACTTTTATTATTATTTTATTATTATTATTATTATTATTATTATTGTTATTGACATTGTTATTATTATTATTACTATTCATTTATTGTTATGATTTTCTTTTTTTTTTTCAAAAAAAGAAAAAATAGATGGCTCTCTATTATGGCTCTTACGTCACTCAAATATTTCAAGTAGTACACGTGGAAGGAAAAAAATGTTTTGAAACAAAAATAAATTATTTATTTTAAGGAACGAAATTATATTTGGAGTGTTTCAAATTTAATTTTATAAGCCATGAAACTTAGAATGAAACCAGTTTAGGGCAATTTTATTGACCGGCAATTTTACGTAACCACAACATGAAATCAGTAAATCGCTTATGAAGAAAAGTACCTTGTAATTGCATGTGATTTATTTCAATTGCACATCACTACTCGCATAAAAACCAATTTACAGGCACAGCGACAGCAAAAACCTGAGGTAAAGTAACGTGCACTGTGTGTGGTTTCCTTTAATTACACATCGGTGTCAGCATGAAAACCGATTTACAGATTTACTAAATATTTCCCCCCAAGTACCTCTACGGTTATTAGGAGAAAAAAAATGATTGTTGTAGCATTAAAATTGCTGCTCTATTAGATTTGAAGCTGGATATATTTTGTGACTAATTTATAATAATTACTTCTTTAATAGCATTTAAAAATATTTCTTTTCAGGATTTTTCAAAGTATTATTTTTTTTAATTTGGGATTTCGCTGCTTAGAATGTCTGAACTGATTTCATTTCTCGATTCTCTGCTCAAAATTTCAACTATTTGGTCATAATCAAGCAGACTAGGTGATTTTTTTCATGAGATACAGAATTTTTTAAAGAAGAAAAGGTTAAAAAATAACTGAAAAACGCGGTAATTTACTTCTTAACTTATTCAGTAAGTGATAATAATTAAACTAAATGGTACGCAAAATAGTTTGAAAACTGCTATAGTGGAAAATTATTTCTTGTTTATTAATAACTAATTAAATTCTCATTACAAATACTTCCATTACACTATAAAAAATGAATGTTGCTTTTACAGCATAATACGGCTAATTTTCTGTTAATAAACTAAAAATTGCTAATTTTACAGTAATAAACTAAAATTACTGCTTTTACTGTACTAAACTGTAAAATCGCTAATTTTGCAGGATTAAACTGTCAAATTACTAATTTAACAGTTTATTACCTTGCATTTTACAGTTTTAAACTGAAACCTCTGCTGCCAGTATTATACTGTTGTTTTTACAGTATAATACAGTTAAATTTTCCTCCAATAAACTGTAAAATTTCTAACATTACAGTAAGAAACTAAAATTGCTAGTTTTACAGTTTATTACTGTGCATTTGACAGTTTTAAATTGGAACCTCGGCTGCAAGTATTATACTGTAAAAACAACAGTTGATTTTTTGCAGTGTACATTCGCTGTAATGATAAGGGATCCCTATGTAGGCATCACAAGCTAATTAAGTCCTTGGCAGTTATTGCTAGTTTTAGTAGCGAAGTGAATTTTAAGAACCACATTGCCGTCAAGTGCATGTCTTGACATCCTTCCATCGATCACGAGCTCTCTTTGAGAGGAAGCGGACAAAATGAGAAATAAAGTTAAAGGTACGGGTAAGGACAATCACCGGGTCCACATGATCTCATTACAAGTCCATCATAACCCTCCGAAATATCTTCGGAAGAATGCAAACTCTCGCGCGGAGGAACATCGTTCCAAATTAAGAAGACATCTCCTCCAACCCATCGTGGTACATAATGAAGAGTGTGTGTCTTCTCTTGGGTGGAATTTTACGACGTCCGGGTGCGCATTTGTGGAAGAAGAAGAAGGGGGTGTTTCATCTCGTTCGAACTGGCACGCGAGTGCGATCACCCTTGTCGGAATCGGAATGTGGTTTATGGAAGTTTGGAGGAGCCTCGGGCAACGCCGTGGGGATTCAGGGTGCGAGAAAGTAATTGAATCGCAAAAAAAGTACGGAAATGACCTTCTCTCTCTCTCGTCCCTTATTATGGGCACTCCCCTCGTTCGTCTTTTTACAACAGAATCTTGTAAATCGACAACATAAATCGGGAACAATTGAATGATTGCGCATCTTCTATATCGTTAAAGACATTCGGGATGGGCCCGCAGAACTTCAGGCGTTTGCGTTTGCTGGTTTGGGTGGCTACTAGAAATTCGGTCGTGTTTTGTGTTGCCAAATGATTGGGGCTATATTTGCCTGGGAGCTCATGGGAACTCAACCTCTGCATTTTTTCCCAAATTTTATGTGAATTTTTACATACTAGACAATTCAGACTACTTATGTACGAAAATAAATTCTGAAGGTCATAGAACTTTTTCACCTTTTTTTCTTCAAAATTAAGCCCTATATGGGCTCAAAATTTAAAACCATTCATATAATTTCATTTATTTAAAAATTTGAAACAATAAAAATATAAGAAGATTTATATTGCTATTCACATTGCAAATGCGCACAGTTCTAAATTAATTTGTGAACAAGTTAAAAACTTTATTAAAAACACTTCTCAAGCTACATTTCATAATTTCTCGAAATATTTTCTGTTTATAGTCTGATACCTTGAGGATTTTCAAAGGCTAAGCTTTTTGCCCTTTCTTTCCATTCCTTATAACTGTTATTCATAGTTTTAAAACAAAGTAAAGATAATGGTCCAGAGAGACATTAATTAAACTAATAAGAGTGGAAGAGAGGAAATGCTATTTTTGTATCAAAAATGGTTTTGCATAATTATCAAAATTTGATTTTCAATGTTAATAAAAAGGTTTCTCTTCATTTTGACACTGTAAATAGTATTATTAGAAACAAAACCTTAATTACATCGTACTTTGCAACGTTAGGCAAAATATCATAGGCATTTGATACAGAAAATAAAATTCAATGTTCAATATAACTGCTATGTGTTATTATAAATATAAGTGTGATTTTTGTGTGAACTGGAGATTTGTGCAAATATTTTTTCTTTCCTTTTAACAACCATAAAAAAGTTGATACGATTTTTTAAAAATAAACAATTTCTATTGATAAAACAGTACAACCGTCGCATCAAAAAGATTCAGATGCAGATAAAGCAACAGCAATGCTACCGCCCACATCAAAAATAAAATTAAAGAAAAATAAAAGTAAAACAAAAACACTTGTAAGGAATGCCCTGTTGAGAAAACAATTCAAAGTCGATGATTAATTATGCAGTTATGTATTTCCAAAGTATCTTTATCAATAATAAATGCATGCAGAGCAAGTGTCGATGCGGAACAACTTAGGCTTAAATTTTCACTACAAGGTCTGTCTTCAAACCTGCTGCTCGAAAAGCCACGAAAGCTTTCAAACTCTTCACGTCTATTTCCAAAATAGTACAGATGCAAGTTGCATAAGCTGTACTTTTCTTAATGCTCGAAACGTATTTTTTTAAATCTCCGTTTGATTGACGGGTACCTTTAGCAGTTTAACTCATCAGGCTGGCAGCTTGCAAAAGAATGATTTCGTATACAATTTATTCCGTGCTTATGGCTTGCAAGCCCAACCGAGCGAGACAGATGTCGAAACCGGATTAAAAATCGCGACGATTATTCCTGGTTGCTATGTAGGTTAATCCACTGTAGGAGTGTCGTTTCCAAATTTTGGAAAGTAGTTCTTTCTGTATATGTATATGATTCAAAATAAAAGCTGATTTCTTCATAATTTCTGGAAATATATGAAAATGAAAATGTCACAACTTCAGAAAATGTATGTAAAAAAATCAATAAAATAGCGGCACAAAGTTTGATACGTTTTTGTTTTGATGGAACAAAATTAGAAACTTATATCTTTATGTCATTCAATATGATTGCTAAAAGTTTTGGGTGAAAATGTTGAGATACAATTGAAGGGCTTAGAGGATGAAGGGGCTATGTTACATTTTCTGAAAATGCTCTGGACAGTGGTAAGCAATGGATACAAGCAAGCAAATAAAACTTGGTACATCAAAGAGTCAAAAAGTAGATGTCTATAGACCAACTTCAATAGTTCACTTAACTACTAATAAAGAAAACAAAAAAGCTGCAAAAAGTGTTACAATAAAACTTTGAACTTTAATTACTTGGAAATTTCTGTTCTGTCACATAACCCTTTCAGTTATGATGCAATAAATTCAATAGCGCTGATTCAAATTAGCTACCAGATTGAATTTCGGGTCATGACCATTGCCCAACAGAGCGATAATTTAGCTGTAGTCTATGCTGCTGCAAGAAAAAAAAGGAAGTGAAGTAGTTCGTGTTTGTTGTACTATAGTGTCTAACCGTCATTGAAATGCCAGCTAGAAGTTTTCTCCTTTGCAATTCGCTAATATAGCTCAGTCAAGGCTTGAAATCCCTCACAATGGTAGCTGTCCATTTATGTGCTCGGTACATTAACATAATATGAAGAAAAAAAGTGAAATAGAGACAAGGTCTGTAATTCCTCAATGTGCACACTGCACAGCACAGCCAGTCACTTTCCTGAGGAAAATTCCTAATGGCTTTAAAATGTATACAAAATGTAGGATTAGTGAATGGCTGAAAATTAGAAGTTTCTGACGAAGGGGGGCGGGGAACGGACCCCAAAACCCATCTAGCTTCGCAATTGTACCCATCATTTTATGATAATGATATTTTATTTCAATAGGTGAGAGGGGGGATACATCGATAAACGAGCATCGCATTAACCTTTCAACTGTCATACCCGAGATAATCTCGGGCACAGCACTGGTGTTCGAAAATGTCACGCCCGAGTACTACTTGGGGTATTTTTTTTTTTTTTTTTGAATGCATCGTATTGTTATACCCGAATATATATCGGGAGACGTAAATTTCGGCTTCATCTCTTTGTCAAACCCGACTGTTTCTCGGGTTTGTGCTTGGAAAAGTGTTTCCAGTTATACCACACAAGACTGAATTACTGAAAGGTATTCACTTTTATTTATTTAATTTTTTTTCATTTATTTATTTTTTAGAAATAGTTAAATTTTTTTTCATTTTTAGAAAATAATGCTCCACTAGCAGCGAACTTTACAACTGCCATGTTGAGTGGCAGCCGCCTCAAGCAAATATGCAGTGGCTACAAAACTTTAAATATTTTACCCATGTGTTTCAAAATATCTAATTTTTAACTACTAAGTATATTTTATTTTGTACTAAACATTTGATTTTTGCAATAAAAAAATTTGACAGTTTGTGCACCCAAATCATCAAAATAACTTAACAGTTAAAGGGTTAAATACTTCCTCATCACTAAGCACACATTCCACAAAAGTAGAATTAAAAATCTATTTTATTAAAGTTGTTTATCGTAATGCACTTTTCTCAAAAAAAAAAAAAAAAATATTGTCCTATGATTCCACTTATGACCGTGTTCTAGTTTTTGTTTCTTCGTCACCGTTGAATCAGATGCGGGCCTGAAGCGAAAAGCAAAGTTTTGATTTCTTAAGTCACAAATGTCATAATTGTTTCAATTGTCGCTAGATTTCGTAGCTCAGACGGAAATTATACTTCTTAAATGAATATATTTCTTAAAATGTCTTCAAGTTATTTACTAACTGCGTAATTAGGATTGTTTTGAAAGTTTTTTCTCTCAAGAAGTAGTTAATTTCCCTAAAATTAAGTAACCAATTTTTTTTTTCTTCTGGAAAAGAAAATTATCTTAACACACTGACGAATCTTTAAAAATAATCGTGTCTTAAGTTTGGAGTGAAGTCATAAAATGTGTCAATTTCGTGGCATATACTTGATGAAGGTACCTGTTCACATGCTTGCACACAGAGCAGTAGTGCGTTACTAACATATATCTGTGCGTGCTAGGAAAGAGCAGATGGGGACAAAAGTAGCACAGTAAAATAGAAAAAAGAAGCATAGTGATTGTCACACGTGACTTGCTTCTGTTTGAATTCACAGGTTGTATGAAATGGTGATTTTAGGATAAGTTTGTTTGGTTCATCAAAGAAAAATCGCCAGCCGTCTGTTCAAATTTTACACGAAGGATGAGATTGTAGCCTGAAATCATGTTAGTCAGAGGAATATGCTCCATTCTTAAGAGAAAAAAAATCTTATTATCTTTCAATGTTGGAATTAAATTATAAAATAAGAATGTAAAATAGAATCTTATGTCCAGGAAAAAAAAACTTTTCACTTTAGCACTGAAACTTTCAACTTATTATAAAAATAATTTTTATCGACCAAAAAGTTTGGTAAAAGCAGTGATTTTTTGTGCGAAATATTGAAGAGTAAATACATTTTATGATTTACTTGTGTTGATGGTTTCAGTTTTTCTTTATTTATGGAATACCATATCTATGTATAATATTTTTAAATTGATTTATGTTACTTAAAGATAAATTTGTTATGCGTGAAGTCTTGGAACTATTAATAAATGTTTAGTTATAAAACTAAGCACTCTGTTTATTATAGTCTCATATTAAATTTTTGCAGAGCAACAAGATTTTATCCGTAATATTTCGAGTCGTATACATTTTAAGCGAGATATCGCTATTCTTTTCTTGATTGCATTTGAAACGTTTTGCAACTTTATCTATCTGCATCGCAACATTGTATATTGCAAATTGCTGTTTTGAACTAAAATGAATATGCATGTTTTCCTATCGGGTTCTCTGAGTGGTGTTCTTTCGCAATTTCGACATGCAATATTTCATTTACTTTGTTTATGAAATGTTCATTGGTCTACTTTAAAATATCTACCGTAATAGAAACTTCTCTTTAGCTGTTATTTGTCGGTGTTCATTAACGACCTCTACCTGTAACTTGGGAAAAGTATTTGAGGATGTAATTTTTGCAGTCCAGTACACTGTAAAAAATGACTGTTGTTTTCACAGTATAATACAGCTAGTTTTATGATAATAAACTGTAAAAATTGCTAATTTGACAGTAAAAAACTGTAAAATTTCTACTTTTACAGTATTAAACTGTAAAAATTGCTAATTTGACAGTAAAAAACTCTGTAATTTCTACTTTTACAGTATTAAATTGTAAAATTGCTAATTTTACAGTATATAACCGTGAATTTTACAGTTTTTAGCTGGAACCTCTGCTCCCAGTATTGTACTGTTTTTACAGTATAATACAACTAAATTTTACGGTATGTAAACTGTAAAATTTGTAGCTTTACAGTAAGAAACTGTAACATTGCTAGTTTTACAGTTTATTACTATACATTTTACAGTTTTAAATTGGAACCTCGGCTGATAGTATTATGCTGTAAAAAAACAGTTCAGTTTTTGCAGTGTATAATTTTATGGAGCAGCGTTGTTAATGGTAAATTATATTTCTCCTCCATTTTCCCTAGGTGCAGAGGGAAGGGGAGAGAAAAAAAAAAAGACCATTCATTACCGAACTAACCACTTCCACCTCCCCCTCTCCCGGTCTCTTTTCTCCAATCACGGTCATTAGGCTTCCGAATTTCCTCTCCAGCAAAAATGCAGCAGCAAAAATTATACCTCCCACACCTGTTAATGTAATCATTTATTTCCTTTTGGCGGGGCTGGGAGGAGAAATGGTCGCCAAATTTTTTGAAAAAGGGAGACGGCAACCCTATTGCGCGGGATACAGCCCGAGGGCCCAGCGGAAGTCGCGAATTACAGACGACGGACGGACACGCATTCGCAAATTAGACGTCGTCCTGTAGGAGAAAAAGAGAAGAGGAAAAAAGAAAAAAAGAAAAGTTAGAAACAAAAAAAAAGGAAAAGAAAAGATCCCATCCGGAGAAGCGATGTCGGGGGTGGGAGAGAAGTTGTTTGTTATCTGGTAGTCGATTGTTCCCTATTAGAGGGATTTTTATTTTATTTTTTATTACTTTGTCCCTCACCAAGGTCAGAGACAGGTTTTTCTCTCTCTCAGTCTCTCCAGGTAGCAGTGGCTGTAATCTCTTTAAATTGTCGGTTTCTTGTTCTGACGAGAGATGTCGGCGAAATTCTATATCGTCCGAAAGAAACCGATTCGAGGGAGGGATAGCGTCGAATAGCGTCACTGCAACTGATCGGGAAAAACATTCGAAGTTTTATACTTCGGTTCACAAAGTGAAGTGTTCCGCTAGCCCAGTAGCCGGTGCACAGCACTTCGACTCAAGAAGTTCTGGTTTCGGAACCGAGCGGACGCATTTGAAGGTGTATTCTAGTGAATACTTAAGAGTTTTGTGAATGACAGTAATGTAAAACTAAAATAATGCTATTGTTCTAAATAAACAATTGAGCAAAATTAATGGAAAATTTTCAGAACAAAATTGATTTCTTTGTTCTGAATATTTACTTTGTTCTGAATATAATTTAAATGACTTCAACTTCGACTCAACAAGTTTTGGTTTTGGATCTGAGCGGACGAATTCGGAAGTGTATTCTAGTGAATACTTAGAGTTTTGCGAATGAAAGCAATGCAATGTTAAAATAATGCAATGTTTCAAAATAAATAAATGAGCAAAATTAAAGGCAAAATATCAGAACAAATTTTTTCTTTGTTCTGAATATTTACCCCATTTAAATGACTTCAACTTCAACTCAATACGTTCTAGTTTCGAATCTGGGTGGACTTTATAAGCTGGGCGGTGTCTTCTAGTGAATACTAGTTCATTGAATAAAAGAAATGCAAATTTAAAGTAGTGTAATGATTTAAAATAAATAAATAAGCGAAATTTATGGTAAATATTCAGAATAAAATTGATTATTTATGTTCTGAATATTTATCAAATTAAAATGACTTTAATTTCGACACAGTTTTGGTTTCGGATCCGGGCGGACGAGCTTGGAGGGAATACTTAGAGTTTTTGTGGATGAAAGCAGCGCAAAGTTAAAATAATGCAATGATTTACAATAAATAGATAAGCGCAATTTGTGTTAAATATCCAGAACAAAATTTATTATTTTGCTCTGAATGTTTATACCATAATTAAATGATTTCAACTTAGACTCAAAAAGTGGTTATTTCGAATACTGGGGGGGGGGGGGGGGGGGGACTTGGAACTATCATCTAGAGTCTTCGAGTTTTATGAGTGAAGGCAATGCGAACTTGCGTATAAAAGAAATACCTATCTTTAGATGTTTTATTAATATTAAATTTCACAATTTCTAAGGATTAAGTTACTTAGCAAAATTTAATTGTTATAGATGGCTAAATCAAAAAATATAAGTATTACCCGTAAGTCATCAATTATAAATTCTCTTGAAATAAAAAAATCAAAATGAAATTTCTTTAAAGTGGGCGAATGAGATTTAGAATGTAGAAATGTACAAACACCTGGCACGTTGAAACACACTCTACTCAAAGATAAAAGAAGAAGAGCAAGATCAGAGAGAGAGAGAGACAGAGAGGAGAACAAGAAAACATTTTCATCCCTTATAAAAATCCAGTACATTTCTTCATCTTCATTCAGCGACGCGTTCTTAGGAGGGAAAATAAGCAACCCAAAATATGACTCGCATCTACACGAAGAAATGCTTTTATTTCGTGCCAAAAAGTCTTATATTTCAGTACCGCACGCCATTTGGTTCGTGCCGCAAGCACTTGACTTTACGGAAGTTGATGCTTCAATTAGTTCAATGAAGAGCAAAAAGGACTTAAAGTGTGATCATTATTTCTGAAACTAATAAATTGGTGGAAAGTCTTCATTTTGATGGGCAGGTTTAATGAAGGAAGCGGTAATGAACGTAGGTGAAAGCCAGCCTGATCTTTCCTTATGTTCGCTAAATCTTGACGGTATTCACATTATAAGATAACTAGCAGCGTTTGGCGGTATGTGGGATCATCTGTCAGTGTCTTCTACTTTTATCGCGGTTTTTGAGCGCTTTAGGCAGTGTTTTAATTTACAGAACCAAGAAGGGTACTTGAGAGTTTAATAATTTTTCATGATTTGAAGGATCTCAAACAAGATCAAAGTTAAGTAATTTGCTGGGATTTTTCCAAAACAATTTCCCTTAAATTTTGATGACTTTTTTAATAAAAAAAAAACCACAAGTTCAAGTACGAAACGTAGGTTTTAATATATATATATATATATATATATATATATATATATAATATATATATATATATATATATATATATATATATATATATATATATATATATAATATATATATATATATATATATATATATATATATATATATATATATATAAAGCACAATTGAATTTTAGTATTATAATCTATTTATTTATATGGATTTCACTAATTCTACGATTTATTTACGTGATGTAATGTTTAATTTCCATTTAGTCAACGTGGAAGCATTATCTATTTGGAGCGCCTCACAAAAAACCTTTATTTTAGTTAGCTATTTATTCTTTTATTTTATTTTTGTTAAGAACAAGTTAAAAGGTTTAAAAGAGATTGAAATCCTGACAATGCAAATCCTGCAGTCCGATCTTCCATCTACATTTCGCTTATGCTTATTAAATTTGCCTATAACAAATATAGAGCAATAGCTGTTGCCAACAATATATTTCAAATATATTTTTTAAAAAACTGAAATAAAAATTGAAAACTCACCTAGAGGCGGAGAGTAGACTGCTGTCGTCTGTATGTGCGACGTCAGTCCTACATCGTAGGACACGAGGTCGTGTTTGAGGTGTTCTGTGAAGGCTGCGTCGGAGGTATATTGAGGTTGCTGTAGGGTCGCGTAGTGCAGTCCTCCATTCGATAGGGGAGAAGGTGCACCGCTCAGTTCCACCAACATCGTTTTCTGGAGATCGTCCTGCTTCGCCCACTTGGACCACATCTGCTGCTATCACAAAGTATAATAAATTGTAATTTTTCTAAAGTAAAATAAATTTGCATATGAAAAACAAACATTTGATTAAAAGTTATGTTGGCTATCTGACCCGTAATTTATAAAAATGTGTCCTTCAGTAGCGAGTTACAGCCTATAAGACAGGAGTAGGGCAGAACTGTATGAAAAAATACCGACAGCCCGGTTATGATATCCAGCAACTGCAGTTTCGTCCCTGTTATGTATTCAACAGTCTAGAATAGTCAATAACCGAGCTGGAGACAGATGTTCTCCCATTGAAGCTGAGATTACGGACAGACTGGTAAAATGAGAAGAGAATGATAGTAATTTTGAGTTTCTACCCAATGTTTAAAAATAATATTCCTCTTAGCATGCTTTTTTTTTTTAAATGTGCGATTGTTGTTGTTTTGTATTTCGTGAATTTACGTGTTTTAGTGGCAAAACAAGTTGTTGCCTATATTTTATTTTTACATCAAAACTACTAAAATTAGGTCGATTTTGAGAAATAAAATGGTTGGGTCTCTTCCCTTATTAGCCGCGATTTCTATTGCTGTAACGAGCATGAGTTAGTTGTCTTGTGTAATAAAAAAAAATGTTTACAATAATAAAGACTAAGTTTTAATTTATTAAGCTGATATGTTGTTACATGAATTTCGGAATATGAGAATCATAGCAAATTCTAATTATTAGCCCAGCAAGTTTAAACAATATTTTTCATTTCTATTTATTTATTTTCAAGTCAAAAATCATTTTGAAAATATGTCATAACTTCTATCATTAAATGTATATTACCGAAAAACAGTCGATAAATTAAAATCAGCGAATTACAAATCCACTACACGTTTTAAAATAAACAAGAGAAACGTATCTACAAATTTTAAATCTCAGCTTCTGACTTACCGTGTTGTAAAGCTGGTCCCCATTATAGTGCGTCCTTTGGCGTTTAGCTTCTTCTTCTTCCTCATCTTTTAATTGTTGATGAAGACTGACTTCTTGAGAATCTGACACCACTACAATAAATTAAGCATAATTACTCATTTGTGCGAATAAAAGAGATGAATTAGTTTGTGCTTTTAAAGTTTTCCATAATCGAAACGGGAACATAAAAGTCAACTGTTTTTGTGTCAGGCCCGTCATTTAGGGTGAGGGGGGGTCAATTGCCCCCCCCCCAACTTTGAGAAATTAATAAATGTACATATAAGTGGGCGTGCTTTAAATGTTTTCCGATGAAATTGCATTGTGTTTGGACATTTTGCCACCCCCCCCCCTGAAAAACCTTGAAATGACGACCCTGGTTTTTGTAGAAATCTAAATTTCTTACAAGTTCACAACATTTAAAGATTTTATTCTTTTAACACTTGTGAACCAAAATAATAATGTTAATAATGTCGTAAAAAAAGAAATACCATCAAAAATATGCTCAAATAAGCAGCAAATTTGTGGTTGGAGGAAATCATAATTTCCTAGCAATGAAATATTACAAAATCATACTCCTATATTCTGATGCAATCATCAACTACCTCCCTCCCCCCATATCAAAGTACTAACTACATTGCAAAAAGTTTAACCATTAAAAAAAAACAAGTAATTTAACAAAAAAAAGTATTTTACTTCTATTGTAGTTTCAAGAGCAAAGCATTCCCTGTTTAGTATAAAAATATTGAACATATATTTGTTTAACATTTTTGAAGATAAAGCTCTTAATTCTGAAGCTGTATAAACGCAGATTAAAATTTTTTCAGTTGTGCTTTTGTTTTTAACTACGGTGTTTATTTCTCCCCTACCATTCCCAATAATAGTAATAATACTAATAATAATAATAATAAGATCGTGTATGTGCATGTAGGGGGGGGGTCAACCTTTAAAGAACCACATTACCTGAGTAAAAATGCGATGTTATTATTATTGTTATTGTTGTATTTATTTAGCTATGTTTTTGATTGAGAGACAGAACAAATTGCACTGAAAAAAAAATCAATGTTGTTTTTACTGTGTAATGCAGCTAGTTTTACAGTAACAAACTGTAAAATTGTGAATTTTACAGTAATAAACTGTAAAATGGGGGAGTTTCCGAAATTTCAAAAGTATTTTTTTCTGAAAGAGCATGCTGCAAAACATAGGAATTGACATTTTTTTTTTGACAAAGTTATATATTTTTTAAGAATTATTTTCACCGGTGCGCAGATGCTATTCCGAAAAAAAAAAAAAAAAAAAAACCATCTGCGCATGACGTCAGTGGTGCACGTAAGCGCAAAATCTAATTGGTTGTAGTGAGGTGACGAATGTCGTGACGTCACAATTCCTGTGATTGGAGAGCTGTTATGTGCACCACTGACGTCACAAAAACCACTCCCCCGTTTTAAAGGTAAGGTATTTAAAAAAAAATAATAAAAAATAAACTGTTGGGAAAATTAAAGTATTTTCCGGGCCCAAGTTATTTTTTCAGATCATTCCATCAATTTCAGTAACAAAAAGGAGTACTTTTGACTAAAGGAAACTCCCTCATTGTTAATTTTACAGTTTATTACCGTGCATTTTAAAGTTTTGCACCGGAACCTCTGCTGCCGTTATTAATATTATAGTGTTGTTTTTACAGTATAATACAGCTGAATTTTACGGCAATAAACTATAAAATTGCTAACTTTACAGTAAGAAACTAAAAATGCTAGTTTTACTAGTTGATTACTGTGCATTTTACTGTTTTAAATTGGAACCTCGGCTGCCAGTGTTGCACTGTAAAAACAACAGTTCATTTTTTACTGTGTGGCGTAGTGCAGTCATTCATGGTATCTTTGTCCGGATAACGATACTGTTTTTCTATTTCGAAGTCAAATAAGCCAAAAAGTATGCATCCTTAGTGATGCATTCTTCTGTCGAGAACATAAAACAAGATTTCTGTATTATTTTAAAATGTACCATACTATAAAAAATATGAATGAGTGCAAAGTTATCCGGACTTGCTCAATGATACCGTGAATGGCTTACGGTTGCACATTAAAAAATGAAAAGGTTATGATTAATCTCTGGGAACACCATCAGTTCTTTAGCTCCCCCTTCCTTGAATTCTGCACTGTTTCTGTGCGGGCCCGTCCTTCCGAATTTTTCAGGGAGGGTGGGAAGCTGGTAAAGGACATTTAAATATAAATTGCACAAAAAAAAGCAGCTAAACCGCTTGCAGGTGAATACTTTGATTTCCCTGAGTCAGGGGCAGGAGCGGATCCAGAATTTTTCGTAAGTGGGGTCAAGTTTCAGTTGCCACAATCATACCTTATAAAAGTATCAGTTAAGTGTAAAGAAAATGAAGCATATAAAATTTAAACCTTCTTCAAAATATCAAACAATATCTGCACACCAAGTAATCTTTTAATTATATTCTGTTAAATTAATTACATATTTATTTCGATAAAAATTTACTTTGAGAAAAACTAAATATGCAATTTATAAATTGTTTTCGTGCAACTAATACGGGACACTAATAAAATTCTTTAAACAAATAAAATTTAATATTTTCCACTCATAATACAAATATGAAAGTTTTTCTTCATTGAAAGGAGGATAGATAATGGCTGCGCAACTGATAAAATTCGTTTGTTATCACACAGGGGTCAGCTGACCCTTTGACCACCCCTGAATCCGTAATTGGTCAGGGGAGCAATTGACCCCCCCCCCGACCCCCTTAATGACGGGCCTGTTTCTGCAATCTCTTGTTTTGTATGAAGTTTAATGAAATCATTCTTTCTTTTTACTTCAGGAAAAGGTGGGACAACCGATCTCCAATCTGGCACAGTCGGTTCTGTCCACCACATGAAAAATTATCTCTGCAGCAAAAGTTCCCAAACTGGCCATTGCAGAGACACATTCCTTCTGTGGCAGAAGGGTTGTCCCAGTCGCAGTGCACAGGTTTAGTCATCGTAATCGGCCGGGGGATAACTTAATAAGCCCCTGGTAACGAGCACGGTCGTTACTGGGCGCGTATTCGTTTCAGGTCACTGCCTGCGCTTTTAAACAGGCGCATGCGCATTTCGATTACTCGCAAGGGGAAAAAAATAATCATGTATGTGTACGATCATGCCTCTAAGTATCGATATAATTCCAATAAAAAAGAAACGAAAAAAGAAAAAATCCTGTGTAGCTCCAAAGTATGTTTTTCGGATCTATATGTTTTTTTTTTTATTTAGACCTACTTTTACTTTTGGTTTATAAGATTGTTTCATAGTTTTTGTTTTTGTTTTTTTGTAAAAATCAAATAACCTTTTAGTAGAATAAGTATTCCTGATTTTTACACTTTATGCTATTGATAAATGTAATTTAAATTTGGTTCAATTACTTCAATGTAAAAAATTAAAGGAATTTTGGAATGAACTTGAAAAAGTTTGAAAATCAGCATTTTTGAAATGTTGTGTATAAGATTTTCACACACATTTGAATTAGTAATATAAATAAATTAATAATGGTATTTGAATTAGTAGTGGTAATTGATTATTAATACAATTGATTTTTTTCTCTCGAATATATATGTTTCATAGTGCTTTCGTTTAAAAACTGTTAAACACTAAATGACGTAATATCATTGGCAGAATAGATTTACTTAGCAAAAACGTTTATTGATCTAAAACTACCTTTTGATGTAAAAAGTTTCCTTTCTTTCTTTTCATTTTATTTTATTTTATTATTATTATTATTATTTTTTTTTTTTTTTGAATCGGGGGGGGGGGGGGAGGATAGTGTAATTGCTCCTTTTGCAAAAAAAAAAAAAGCATTTTTTACCTTTTCTTTTTTAAAGTAATCGAATATAAGCAAAAGAATTTGAGTTTTTGGGGGAAAATGCCGGTTAAAAATGACTGTTATAAGTGATTTAAAAAAAATCGGAATAGTATGTATTAGGATTCCAAATAGAAACTGATCCTACAATGTGGCAAGTAGTTTTTAATTTATAAAATAATAGCTTTTTTCTTTCTTTTTCTTTTAATTTACGGAACATTCAACAATGCCAATCTGGAATGAGAAAAAAAGAAAGATAGGAAGAAAAAAAAAGCTTACATAAACATGCAAAAAGCGACTGTCAAACTAAAAGGAAAAACATTCCTTAATCCGAGGAAATGGCAGAGTTCTTTTAATCGGAAACGCATTAATATCCATGTCGAAGTCAAATACTTGATTAGAGGGGAAATTCACGCGATCAAATGCGATATCGTTCCGCTCCCTTGCTCTCAGATGTCGGTCACAGTTTTGCTTTGACGTCTTCTTCCTTAGAATTCAGTTTAGCATTTTTTTTTATTTCCCTCTTCGGCTTCTTCGGTAATCATATAATTATTTACGTTTCTCATTTCTCATAGAATTGGGACGAAGTTGGATATCGGTTGGTGTTGATGCAAGAAATATTTTCCAGGATCATAGGCTGTATCCCTTAAAAGGATCCATTTGTGGAATACTTGGAATTATAGCGGTTCAGCATAAAGCTCAGAAAGTATCTATACTAGACAGAAACTTAAGTTGACACTGAACGTCACTACGGGAGTAGCCAATAAGAGCTCACAAGCAGTTAGCGATCTCATCTAATTCGCCAAGTAGGCTGTGACTATGATATTGGCGCGACCCAGTGGCGTACATAGCGCCCCCGCAACCCCCGCGGCGCGGGGGGGGCGCAAGACGATTGAGGGCGCTCGACCCAGAAAAATAGCACTGTGAGTTACACGGAGAAAATATTTTTTTTTATATTTTAATAGGGGGCAGGGGCGCACTTATAAATCTTGCGGGGGAGCGCATCTTAGTCTATGTACGCTACTGGCGCGACCACTTGGCGATATGTCACCAAGCTTTTGGTCGCCTAGTTTTTGACGCCAACTTGGCGACAAATTTGGCGAAAAAAATATTTTTTAAATTTGGGTTCAACGTGACATTTTATCTAGCTCGTTTTTCATAGGCTGACGTCACGATGTTTTTGTCAAAAAACCTTGCAGTGTAGTAGAGTGAAAATAAATGCAGTTACCATCTTATTATTTATTTATTGTCGTAAATAGCAGTCTAAGAGTTGTTTATATGCAATTTAAAATTCGTACGTGTAAAGATAATTCACATTTACAAGATTCATGCTGTGTTTAGTAAGAGTCACAATTTTCAACTCATTTGGTTCCGTGGATAAACCCTTTCGCGTTTGAATGTAAGGTGTGAATTTTCTGTGATTGTAAACCAATTAGCGTTTTTTTTATGGTTGAACCAATGCGAGAAAATCACTTGTTTCTAAAGAAATAGCCATTAAATGATACAACTGCATTATTGCATATGTTATGCTAAAAGTTTATTTAAGGAAAAAAAACAGAATTTTATAGAATTTTAATTTTTTTTTAAAATTTCATTCTCCATCTAATTAACAGATTTGAGCTAATTATGTATCTAAATCTATCTCTGTCTCCGTTATGGCGCGACTCTTTTCCTGTGTATATCCTCATAGTTCACAATTCACTTAATTTTACTGGTCGCCTACAGATACTTGAGGACACTTTTTGCTTGTTTTGTTAAGCCAATTTGAAGGGTACGAGCAAATGTCATATCCTATGTACCGAGCATCACGAAATAATATACAACTGTTAGCATTGATAACATGAAGGAAAGAATTATCAAGCGATGCATCAAGTTAAGTGAAAAAATATCCCTATTAATATTGCAGAAAAACCAGAGCAAATTTCAATTTCAGTCTTAAAGTTCATATTAAAGTAAAGTGCCCAAAAGCCGAAACTAAAAAAGCAGGTTCTTAAATCTGAAAATAGTTAAAATAAAGCAAATATATAAGGTACTAGCTGATTTTTGCGAAGCATTCGTGTTTTGCACTGAGAATTCAAAAATCCCCCATCCCCTCCCTTTTTAGCCTACTTTCCCGAAAGACGAAAAAAGTATTAAAAGTAGCTTAATGCATCTAAAAAATATCGCCAAGTCCAAAAAATATCGCCAAGTTAAAAAAATGAAGAGGTAAAATGAATATCGAAAAATTAAAAATTTGAAAGTAGGGTATTGAGATGGGGAATTTGTGTGTCGTTCGGTCTGTCGGTCTGTCTGTTCCCCCCTAATAGCTTTTGAATGAACATTCCGATTTGACCAACCTTTTTTTTTTTTTTTGTTGGAAAAATCTCGGCGAGTACAGATCATTCCCATATTTGATTTTTTGATTTGAACAATTTTTGGTTTAACTTTGAGCCGTTTAAACAACCGGTCCCGCGATACTAACTTTTGAATGAACAGTCCGATTTGAACAAATTTTTTTTGTTCGAAAGATCTTTTCAAGGATACTTCATTCCCGTATTTACATTTTCGATTTGAGCTATTTTTCGTTCAACATTGAACCGTTCAAACAAGCTGTCACCCCTAATAACTTTTGAGTGAACAGTACGATTTAAACAATTTTTTTTTCGAAGCATCTCGGCAAGAATACTTTATTACCGTATTTAAATTTTAAATTTGAACATTTTTGGTTAAACATTGAACCGTTCAAGCAACCTTTCCCCACCTAAATGACTTTTAAGTGAACCGTCTGAATTGAATAAACTTTTTTTGTTCGAAAGATCTCGGACAGACTCATTCCCATATTTCACTTTTCAATTTGAACCATTTTTCGCTCAATGATGAACCGTTCAAAAAAATTTTTAACATGAGCGCCTACTGGGAAATTTAAATTGAATGTTGATTCTGAACTTAAAGGCGGATTTCCTTCAAACTGATTTTGTAAGAAAACGGTTTTGATAAAAAAATGTATGTTAAGTACTTTTCTGAAAAATCTTCTGTGAGGACTCTGATTCCGACTCCGACTCCGCAAACATGGCGAAATGCAGGCTCAGAAAAAAATGACTGACTGGGCAGACGATTTTTTGTTTATTTATTCATTTTTTTTGTTTAATTAATTATTATTAGTTTTATTTATTCATTTTTTTTTTTGGTAGACGATATTTTTTTTATTACAAAAATTGTCCATTCACTAGAGCATTTTATTCTTTATTTATATTTAACAACTGGCAGCGGATTAAAAATAAAATTCGAGACATTTTATTAACGAACGAAGTTTTTTTTCTTTCTTTGATAAAATGTGTTTTGATGTTCTTTGTATTTTGATTTTATTTATTATTTTTTTCTCTTTTGAAAACGAAGTGAAATTTTTTTACGGAAGAACTATAACAGTTACATTCTTTAAAAGGTGCGACAAAACTATATTTACTCGTTTATTTACTTTTTACGTGTCCATTTCATCTGATGATAGGGGTATATTTTGCTTTTAGAAATCAGCTTTAAGTGCTATAAAGGTATGTTTGACATAATTTTCAGTTTCAGATATTCAAGAGAATATTGATTAGAGGCTAGAATGCCGATGTCGATGTACGGGAAAGTAGGCTCGTTTAGTTCTTGACAGAACTTCTTGTTAAGTGTAATTTTTGAAGAAAAAATCGAATTTTGGGAATTGTTTGTCCATCTTTAAACCGATGAATTATGAAATTACATGAAGTACAGGAGGAAGTTAGGGAATATTCGCGACAAACACCTTTGATAAATACCCTTGAACTCGTTTTAAATTATTTGAGAAAATTGGAAATGTTTTAAATATTTGTTTTATTTTAAGATGTCAGCTTTAGGATCTTGTTTTTTGAGCTTCAGCTCTAGCTAACTTTACCTTTTCTTTTTTCTGTGCAAATAGAAATTGAAGGATATTTAAGTAATAGAATAATAATGAATTCAAACGCTGCTGCCTTGTCCAAGATAGAGGGAAAAACAAAAATACTTTCAATCGCTGAACTTTTGCGATTGGTTCTTCCATTCTAAGATCCCGTGATAGCAAGCTATCACGACTTTTTTTTTTTGAAATAATCACAGTTTGTGCGATTGATTATGAATTTAACTATGAATTTAACTATGCTGCCGTGTCCAAGATAAGGGGAAAAAAAACAAAAACACTTTCAACTGCTGAACTTTCACGATTGGCTCTTCCACTCTAAGATCTCGCGATAGCAGACCACATCCCGACAGTATCTTTCAAATATATTACATTTCGTGCAATTGCTGTCTTTTCGCAACTTTGCTATTCCACTGGAGTCCTCATCCCTGATGGGCAACTCTTCCGGCAGAAGAAGCCAAAAAGCATATTGTACCTCAAAACCGCCGCCCATAACTGATTCAGCTCACGCATCCCCCTTATCTCTGTTATTAATCACATTATTGGAGGATAAGGACTGCGAAGACAGGAAATGGAACCGAAAAGTTGCTGCAACCGTCGCTGGACGAAGCCTTAAAACATACTGCTGGGGACCCTGTGTCATTTGGGCACAGGTAATAATAAGATAATGCCAGTTACGTACATTTCATAATTCTCTATTTCCTTAAATCGTGGGAATAAAAAAGAATCCGTTCTGGAGGAAGTAGAAGTCATTATGACCGAAATTGTACGCTTGGTGGGAAAGCTTACTGCGGGAGCTATTTCGAGGTTTACTAATTACAACTTTTTTTTGTATGAAGTCTTCTGTAGTTAGTGTTTTTGGGGAACGTTTGAAAAAAAGAAACAAACTGCATGTTTTTTTTTCCTTTTAATAACTAACTTTTTAGTTCATAAAGGCAGATTAATGAAATTAAAAAATAAATGTAAGTTAATATAAAAAAACAAAATATAAATTAAAATTTATTGATTTTGCAAAAAATAAAAATATACAAAAATACACATGAAAAATAAACACAAAAATCTTGCATGTTTTAGAATGCGTTAGTGAGCTAGACTTCGAAATTTTAAAAATAATTTTAATTTCATATTTAATTGTAGTGTACAGTTAAATTCTGTTTTTAAAGCATAGTGCACATCTTCTTTCTCCCCCTCCCCCCGCTTCTTTATGGTAAAATATTCAGCTCAAAAAATAAAAGGAAAATTTAAAGCTCACTTTAAAGGTCATTTTTTCTCCACAGCCTACAATTTGTAATATTTCCACATAATACTAATATAGCAATCGTTGTAACAGCAAACTACTTCAATAACAAACATTAACATTCTGCTTATATCCTAGTTTAACAACAGTAATTGTGCAATACAAAATATCTCTAAATCCCGCATCAACTGCATATTAAAATTAAAAATTGCCATTTGCTTGGTGTTTTAATTTTTAAGGATGAGAGTTAATAGTTAAGTTTTCAATCTGTATGTATTTATCTCATTTACTTATCGAACTGACCAAAACTCTTTTCAGATTTTTTTTTTTTTTGAAAAATATTGGGTTTGACTCTTGTTTTATTTGATAACAAGAGAGTTTTTTTTTTATAAGAACCAGTAAAACATCTTTAAGTTTAAAATTTACCCTCGTGTTTTTATCAAGACTTCCTGTGGGTAAGACTCTAGACCCTCACGTATAAAGGTGCAGGTTGAAACCTGGCTCCAGTTAGTGGATTTTCAAGAGGCAGAAAATCGACAGTGTCCATTTCGTATGATCATGCGGCATGCAAAAGAGCCCTCGAGTATTCATTTCGCATATGGAGTGCCTCTGGCAAAGTTAAATTCCTAGTGCTGTTTCGTGGCGAATAGAGCCCAGGTACCTCCAGTGTGGAAACTGGACTTCAAAATTCGCTGATAGTGGTGCCACAAGAAAGAATGATTGCCCTTCTTGCGGAATACATCAGGTCTGCAAATAGTTAGTAGCTAACATGCAGCCCCGTTTGCACTAAACAACAAACATTTGCATAAAAACGAACATATGATATCTTAAGATTCTCATAATAAGATTTTCGCTTATCGATATTATTTGATGCATATGCTTGTAGTTTGTAGTTACTCAAAGCTGTATATTTACAACTTTTCAAAAAAAATGTGGAAAAATAAATAGCTCTTTTGAAAACATAACAAGAACAGCAAAGAATACCTTCTGTTCTTAAGTTAATTGATAGCTCTTTCACAAATCATTTAGTCCGATCGCAAATTCGATAAACGGTTTCAAATCAGATCTACTAGATCAAAGTACCCTCATCCATCTCATTCAAAATTCCGACTCCGCGATGATTGGCTATTGCACACAATTGATAGCCGGGGAAAATCCCTCTCTCCGAGGGGAAATATGAACAACATATAAAAGATAGGCTGCTAAATAGGTAAAGCGCTTTATTTGAGAGGCCGCGGGGGAACTGTGATTCAATAATTGATTACGGAGCGCATACCGGTTGGCTCTTATTGCGACCAATCGGGAAACGCTTTTATTTCTGCTTTTGAACTTTGGTACAGAGGAGGGGGATCCCTGTTGATCTGGGGAACATGATGTACAAAGGCTGTGAAGAGCGGGGGTGCCCAGTCGCGTGGAACATTTATTATTCGATATTCGAATAGCCTGTCATTCAACTGGAGTGACGTCTCCTGTTGTAGTAGTGGTAAAAATAAGCCGGGCTGCGTTGAAATTCTAGATTTTGGGGAAATTTCGACATGCATTAAAGTTCCAGCTACGCTGGACTAGTTTACGATTATTATTTTAATTGGAAATGCATAATTGTTATTGTACACATTTGAAAAGTGTCTAAAAATTAGCATTTCATGTTTTTCAGCATTAGAAAATTTTCGACCACTGATTGTAGAATATTTAGTTCATTATCTTAAATCTGATACTTGTATTATTAGTCTAATAATTTACCCGGTGGGTGGGTTAACGACGGCCCACTTTATTGAGAAACCATAACACGTATGACGGCTCGATGTTACTTTATTGAAGTGACATACCGAGGGGGAGGGGGCAGATTAACCCTCAACGAGCCCTTGGTTTTTACACATATTGCCAATCCTAATGCTGTAGTCTACTTGCATCAAAGAGCTGTTGTATCCCTCCCCCCCTCCACAACGTAAATTTGTCTGTACTAGTGCTTTATATGCATGACCAGGTTCGTTCTTACTTTAAAAAAAAAACATTTCTTGTTGAAATCTATTAATGTGCATATTTTAACGCACGCATGTTAGATATCTTTTTACTCTCACACACAGAAATGTTTTTTTCTCTTTCTTTTTATGAAGCTCTTAATATTAAGTCATGGTTTTTTTTTTTCCTTTTTTTTTAATCGAAGAATGTCATTGCCTTAATTACGAAACTTCATTCCTCTACTGTTTCTATTTTCAGGTGTTTTTTTTTTTTATGTAGCTGTTAGTACTACAGAGGTCGATTGAATAGTTGAAATTTTGATAGTGAATACCATCTCGAGAAGGCAAAAACAAACTTGTTTTTACTAGAAAATTTAGTCATTTATAGCAATGAGTTTTTTAAACTGAGGAGAGTATAAAAGAAATGAAATAGGGGAATTCTAACTAAGTTTAAAATCTGTTTAAAGATCCCCCCCCCCTCAAAAAAAAAAGTATCGTTTAAAATGTCGTTGTTTATCAATTCTAACATTTTTCAGTGACTTTTTTCATCCATTTATCTAATTTTTAGAAATACTTTACTGCTACGAAAGGAATTCATAACACATAAATTGTGATATAAAAAAACCTTTTTTAAGTTTAGTATTTTAATTTTGACAATGTTTTACTAAATAGAATGAAAGAAAATGGCGACTAATTTTCAAACT
This sequence comes from Uloborus plumipes, assembly GCA_038373865.1. Classification (NCBI taxonomy): domain Eukaryota; kingdom Metazoa; phylum Arthropoda; class Arachnida; order Araneae; family Uloboridae; genus Uloborus; species Uloborus plumipes. Next base: position 79,782 of record JAXGGA010003805.1, read on the forward strand.
GTCAATACAAATGATTATATTAAAAAATACTATAGGCGAAAAAACTTGGTACAAATATTCTTCCACTGCAAAAAAAAAAAAAACCCTCAAAGAGTTACACATTTTCGGAACAATGGCTGACTTCAGTGAAGCATGAAAAGTATGAAATAATAATTTACAAACAAGTGCACTCGTTAAATTCTTTCTTTTTTTATTCCCATCATATCTCAAACTTTCGTTTTGGTTATATTTTTAATACGTACTTGATACATGGTTATTCCACCTAAGAAAGATATCCCACTTTTTATGGTGCTGCGTACCATCAGGAAATGTTTGCTGTGAAGATTTTTCTTTTACGCGAAACAAGGGAGAAAACAAAACCTTTTGAAATACTAAATATTATTCCAAAAATCGCGGATGAAACCAAAAAAAAGTATTGCACAAGCAAGTAAAATCTTTAGTTTAAAGCGTCACTGATTTTATAAATGTAAGCTGAAATTCATAAGTTGTAAAGTTAGCTTTAGCTTTAACCTTTTGGATCCGGGCTGTTTTTTGGAATTTTTTCTTTCGACCCAGGTAGTACGGTAGTTGAACCACAGATTTCTTTTCCTTTGAAAAGAGAAGGTATAAACTGTCTTACCAAACGTATGAAACCTTGAAAAAATCCCCGGCTCCAAAGGGTTCGAGCGAAAATTTTAACCCCGTCCTCTAAAGAAAAAAGACTTATAGGACAACATGTGTAACGCCCGGTTCCTAAAGGTTAAGAAATATCAAGTTCTGATCTATTCTCAATTTGGTACTTGGAGACTCGACTTATTTATAAATGTACGCGTGTTGCGCATCATCCAAGAAAGAGAATGTATGATTTATATAGATGTTATCTAAAAATTAAAAAGAAAGGTACATTTTTGCATTTCACTTTATTTTGATTCATAATAAATTGCGCTACCCTGCAAAAAATGAACTGTTATTTTTACAGTATGATTCTGGCAGCTGAGGTTCCAATTTAAAAATAAAAAGCACAGTAACAAACTGTAAAACTAGCAATTTTACAGTATCTTACTGTAAAGTAAGCACTTTTAGTTTATTGCCGTAAAATTTAGCTGTATTATACTGTAAAAATAACAGTATAATACTGGCAGCAGAGGTTCTAGTTTAAAACTGTAAAATGCATGGTAATAAACTGAAATTAGCGATTTTAGTTTATTACTGTAAAAATAACAGTGTATTTCTGACAGCAGAAGTTCCAGTTTAAAACTGTAAAATGCACAGTAACAAAATGTAAAACTAGCAGTTTTACAGTTTATTCCTGTAAATTGGCGATTTTACAGTTTACTACTGTAAAATTAGCTGTATTATACTGTGAAAACAGCACTCATTTTTTACAGTGCAATTCGAATGTCCTTTCAGGTAGAGCTAACTATGGCAGGAATTCAAGTGAAACACGGACGATCGCAACTCACCAATGCAATCGCAAATTCCCGGAGATTCAAGTGAAACGTTACAATCGTTACAAGATGCGATTCTAATGTAATTCGACTTCCAGTAGCGATTGCAATTTTGGTCTACTGCGATCGCCTCGAAGCGATTGCAATGGTGTTTCACTTGAATTCGGCCTTATGATACACATTGAAAGAAAATACAACAGCAAAACTGGCATCAACCATTTCCCTCTTGGTTTATTTCGCATATTTCTTGGAAAGAGTTTACTGGTATTTTATCGCATATGCATCTTGAGAATTTGAAGCTTTGAGATGAAAACAATCTATTTATTAAAAATATGGATTGTGTTGCAGTTCGTGCCATCCCTACTTGATTGCTCATCATTTGCAAAGTTGACGAACCTGAAAATTGACAATAAATCAACTCTAATCCGCCCACCGGTGACTGCATTATTTATTTATTGATCTCGTTCAAGGTGTTTTCTGTTCCTTTCTTTCTTTTTTGCTTTCTTCCTCTTTTTTTACACCTCTTTTTTTTCCATACAGTAAACTCCCGATTATTCGCTGGTTTCTCACTTTTTCTTTTTTTTTTTATATTTTCATTGATGATTTATTGAAGGCAGAAAAATGCGAGCATGTTATTTGGTCATTAGCTTGTAAAGATATTTTTACATTCAATGTTACCATTTTTAGAAAAATATAAATTTATATGTTGTATTATTAACTTTTTTTAGTTACTGCATATACTGATATCGTTTTTCACCCATTTTTCGGATTATCCGCTGTATTTTGTTATCCGCAGTTAAAGTGACAACCTAATCCACGGATAATCGAGGGTTTACCGTGTGTATTAACTAAATTAATTTTATGAAATCATGCTCGACCAAATAGTATGTAGCGATATTCGAAAGTGTTATCAGCTAAGGCGGTAAACGCTACTTTATTTCAAAGAAATCAAATAGGTGCTCTTAGTATTATAATACGGTGATTTCATTCAAAAGGAATTGACTGATAAAGATAGAATAGGAAAATCGAATCAACAGAAACCCCATGAAGTTTGATTGAAAACTTTGAAGAAATACTTTTAAAATCACAAGATAACCCTTTTACGTGGACTACATTCATGTTACTTCCGCATTGTTTAGATGTGGTTTGTGACAAGGACTTAGTTTTCTATAAAAGTTTGTTTTGATGGATGATTATCGGAGAGTAATAAAAAACAGGTGATGAAGATGAAGAGTAAACTGACATCATCATGGTATTTAAATGTATGTGTCCCCCCCCCCTCTCTCAATTGATGGAAAGAATTATCCATTTGTAATCTGTATTGAAAATGGTCTGACCGCAAACCAAATGATGTAAATTATGAAAACATGATTTAAAATCAAATCTTTTATTTTTCTTTTGGTAGTTAATCATGTTTAAACAAGTATTTTCGAAATGAAAAATAAAACTAAAATGAAAAATTAAGGTCTAATTTTTTTTCAACAAACAAAATAATTCAATTTAATATCTAAAAAATATTTTTAATGATCAAGCCGGAATCTGTTTTTGCTAATTGAAGCAAATTTAAATAATCTTAATTGTACTTATGCGACGTCTTTGAAATATGCAGAAAATTTAATGATTTATATTAAGATTACCTTAGATACAATGCAATTTTTCCATATTTTTTAAAATCAGCTAACTAAGTGTAGATATTAATCACAAACAATGTTTTCTTTACAAGATTCATTATTCAAATGTAGATAACTACTTCAAATCAGCTAATTAAATTATAATATCATGGTTTAATAAATGCCTATTCATCAATGTCAACATGCATTATTTATGCGAAATGATGTCTTCAAGACTAATTGATGAAATGCGGTTTGATGTTTAAAGTGCTAAGCGTAAGATATGCTTGCCGGGAGCATCATTAGATTAGAACACGCAAAAATAAAGTTGCATTCTAACAAGCTTCCGCTATCAAAATACGGGCACGAAAACATAGTATATGTGGTGCAGTAACCTTCCCAAAGAGTAGCGCCGGTAGTCAATGCACGATGGGGAAAAGCAAGCGAGATAATCTGCGGTTAAAGTTAATGAGTTGAGGTTTGTTGAAATAATAGTAACGATGGCCTAGGGAACGTGATGTGGTGTTCTTTATTTCATGTTCGTGGGAAAAATTAGTTTTGCGGTTTGCCACCGTAGTTTCTCTTGTTGTTGAATCGTTATCATGTAATTTATCGTGAATTAAGATAAGCTTACAACCTGAAATTATCGAATTTAGGGGGTTTAAATTTATATTCGTTTCAGGTATCGTTAAAGCGAAAGTCATAAGTGGTTTAGTGTACTGCTTGTTTAGTCTTTAGATATAGACAAAGGAAATCTGCTAAAATCGAATCACTAACTCAGTTGCTTACCATGTAACTTGTAACATATCTTACATTGCTCTATTTCGGGAGAATAGATCACACCTGACTCTTAGTAAACTACGATTGATTGAAATTCTTTAAAATTTTATTTATAGTCACAAGTTAAAAAAGGTTAAATTACCTATTTGAAAGTAGTAAATTGAGAAAAAGCTGTAACAAGATGAGAATAACGCGCAGAATCTTTATTAGTAGCTTTCTCTACTGTTGATTGAATAAGCAAAATTCTTGATGCCTAGGATCTATATCGGTCGAACAGCTAGATAAAGCCACAAGCCATAACAGATTCTGCTCCAAAGTATTAGAATTTTGATGGTCGAAAGTTAGCTCTCACTATGTTGATAGTTTTCTAAAATATATGTACGAAGCTCTCAATTATCTGTGTAAGATAACGTTATGTGATAATATCATGTGAACGATCTTCGAGAAAGTTTGCTGGATCTCAGCTACTAAGACACTGACTAAAAATGAATGTCCAAAATATTTTCGCTATACGCCTAGTTAAAATAAATTTTAATCATGCTATCGGATGTGTTTGAACATCAAAGGGCTACTATATAAAAGCAAATATACCTATAACAGCTTGGTCATGACACCCGGTGACGGCAGTTTCGTCCTTGTTAGAAACTAATCAGTCAGGAGTAGTCAATAACCGAGGAGAAGGTACCAATCCTCTTATTGTAGCTAAGGGCCGAATTCATGTGAAACACCATTGCAATCGCTTCGAGGCGATCGCAAATTGCAATCTCTACTGGAAGTCGAATTCAAGTGAATTCGTTTCCCTTGAATCCAAATTTGGGAATATGCGATTGCATTGGTGAGTTGCGATCGTCCGTGTTTCACTTGAATTCAGGGCCTGATTACTGAATAGGTCAACTAGGCCTCGGCCTAGGGCCCCCACAATTTAGAGGCCCCCAAATGACTAAAATTGCTGTAGTCAATGCCTAAATTTGTTTTATCCCATGCTTAAAATTGAAAAGACTCATTATTGGGGGCCCAAAAAAAGTATTTTGCCTAGGGCCCCGTGATATCTTAATCAGGCCCTGCTTGAATTCCTGCCTAAGATTACCTAAAAGCTGGTAGATAAAATTAATTTACCAAGCCATTTTATCTATTAGTTTGAAGAAGGTAATCTTAGCAACAAGAATAAGAGGGTTTCTACCTCTAGCTCAGTTAATGACTATTCCTTACTGGTGAATTCCTATTAAGGACGAAACAGCAGTCTCAGGATGTCGTGTCCAAGCTGTGAGTATTTTTGCTTATACGTAGTTCTGCCTTTGCCCTGGCTTATGGGCTGTAGCTTACTGCAGGTTACCATATGTTTTTAGCTTTACACATCTTCCATAAAGTTAGTCTTCAGCCACTTATACAGTCGACGCTCGATATAACGACCGTCTCCGTCCTACAGAAAACGGTCTTTATAACGAGTGGTCGCTATAAGAAGTAGAACATCTATTGGGATACAGTTGGGGGTTTTCTCACCGGTCGTTATATTAGGATGGTCCTTATAACGTGTGGTCGTTATAACGAGCGTCGACTGTATTACCACTTCTAACCACTTCCTCTTTTTTAAAACTACCTTGAACGTATTGCCTTTATTTCATCCTCATTCTCGTCAAACAAAAGTTTAAGGAATGTGCGATCTTTAATATGTGACCGATGCATCAGATGGAACAAATACGCAGAGGATAAGTTGGGAAAGATAGACAAGGACTTACTTGGATCACTATTGTCTTGTTCGTCCCTCTTCCTTTTGTTGCTGTTGCTGTTGTCTTCGAGAGGATTAGGGATGCCGAGGATGCCGTTGATGGAATAGGAGGGTCTTTGGTCTGGGTGTGACGTCACGATGACCGTCGACGTCATTTGTGGGCTTGGACTATTACAACTAGAGGTAACCACATGTTTCGCCTTTTCAGCCGCTTTGTTCCTCACGATTCTGAAAAAGAAGATTGAGTTTGGCTTATACTCTTTGCGATTTTTAGGCAGTAGTTCAAGTAAAACACGGACGATCGCAACTCACCAATGCAATCGCAAATTCCCAAATTTGGATTCAAGTGAAACGTTACAATCGCTACGAGATGCGATTCTAATGCAATTCGACTTCCAGTTGCGATTGCAATTTTGGTCTATTGCGATCGCCTCAAAGCGATTGCAATGGTGTTTCACTTGAATTCGGCCCTTAGTCATTTTAGAAATTTTTATGAAACCACTAAACTAAGCTATAGTCGGCATTATGAAGCGCTTTAATAAATACCATTTTAAGCCGAAACGAGTTTGAAAAGTTCTGATATCAGGAACTGAATGAAGTATTTTTATTGTTTCGGTTGGAAAAAATTTACCATTTGTCATATCAATTGTGTTCAAGTGTTTGCATTGAACAAAATTAGAAAAAAAAAAAAAAATGTGGGGGGGGGGAGTGGGGATGGGAGGGGCCTTGTTGTGCAAGTAAGTGAAGCTAAAGATCTAAACCTACGAGCAACTTTCCATCATATTAACTATGAAGACTGAATGATCCTTAGATTCTATATATTTTATTTCACAAGCCTTTTTTATGGCGAATTTAAATGTGCATTTCTTAAAGCACTTTTTATCGATAAATAATCGTCAACTATAAAAAGTAGCACAGTGAAACTAGACCCGTGAATTTAGTTACAGTTCATTAAACTGAGCACCGCTGATCAATAAAGAGACTGTTAAAAGAGGGACTGTATTGAAATAATGTTTGTAAATAGAGCTTATCTTGCAACAATGAAGGAACTAATAATTTAAGAACAAAATTTATAAGTCCGAAATAATCGTGACTTCTCATATTTCTGAGCTTTCTGTTGCAATTGTGTTTATGTTAACCTGAAGTTAAAGACTTTAAGATGTCTTTATTAGCAGCCAATGCACCAGCTATTTTAAGTTACATCAATATACTTTCATTGGGCCCTCTATGTCTGCTAAAGTATAAACATGAAATCAGTTTTGTTCATTTGAAGAACCCGTTTCATGCCGTCTTTTAGGGGGGTCAGGAGGGTCAATTGCCTCCCCCCCACAACTTTGAGAAATCGACGTATATACATATAAGTGGGTGTGGTTTTTGTTGTTTTCCGATGCAGTTGTATTGTGTTAGCGCACTTTGCCCCCTCCCCCCCCTCCTCCTGGCAAAACATGAAATGACGGGCCTGACCCTTTTCATGAAATTATGTAAAATATTTTCTGAACTAAAATGAAGGTTTGAATAAATACCATCCATATTCCATTATTTAATTCTGACCGATATTCAAAAAGAAACAAAAAATTAACTATTTTAACACCATTTTATTACCACTTATACATATACATGCGCAATTCTGGTTTCTCTTTTAGAAGATTTATTGGGACAGTGGAAGAAGACGAATGCTGCTTCATTAGTCACAAGCAAAAATAAAAGCGATTTCAGGCAAACTGGAGCACTGCATGTATAAATGTTTAGCTGAGCCCACCCGCAGAGGCCCAGTTGGACACTTCCCAATTTTCCCCGTCGTACTCAAAATATTAAATCTTTAGAGAGAAACGTGTTAATCCAGGTGCCAGTAAACAACAGTTTGTTTTGTGAAATGCGATTATTAATTGACTGCTGGCGGGAAATTTGGCGACAGTTTTCAATTGAAGTTAAAATAAGACGGCTTTGCCTTCTAGTAATATTTCAACTCAGTTTTTATTTATTGCTTTTTTCAAAGCTGTTCTGTAAACGAGAAGCAAAATTAGTTCACAGAGTAAAAAGCTATCTTTTTCATTAATATGAAATAATTTTTTTCTATAACTAGAAATAATAAAAAAACTAATCTTTTGACTTGATTTCAATTAATCCAAATTATCGATTTTATTTTTGGAAAGAAATTTAGTGATTATGACGAAAGAGGAAGAAAACTGATAAATTGACTGTAGGGTACGAGCAGTGTTGATAAGTTACGAACCGCTAGGACTTGACACTATGTCCAAACTTGCCACTAATGATGCAAATTCCAAGCATGGTTTTCAAAGTGTTTGCAATACAGCACGTTGTGTAAAAGTTATCATTAGACACATATACAAAGACACATTTCTGTGGTTGAGTTTCGAAACAAATCTGTAAGGGATGCTGTTTGATACGATACACGAAATACTTAAATATGAAAAAATGAGCCATAATCTTTAAATGATTTTAATATTGCCTTCTCGATTTGAAACCATCACATTAACAACATAATTTTATTACCTCGTCAAAGTGAAAGAATACGAAATCGAGCTTTTTCCATTTAAATTACATTCATAGCAATAAAAAGTTCAATTTGATAATCTCATTCTAGTAGCAATATGATGGCAAAATTTACTACTGCTATTTTACTTTTATTAAATTTGCAGTTCAATTTTTTTATTTCTTGATTTCTCAAGCTGTTTAGGTTCTAAAGCACCAAAACAAAACAAAAAGAGGGGGGGGGGAGCTTTTGAAAAATTTATTTTTTTAAATCTTTATGATAAAATATTCAGAAAACAAGCTTCAGTTGCGTTAGTCATAAAATAAATCACGTATACATATCCATTAATGATACGTATATAAAAAGAAATTTGAAGTCGGATTTCAATGATTTTTTAGCAGTAGCATTTACACCGTGAGTGTAACTGCTAACGAAAGTTATTTCACAAAAATGATTGGATTCATCAATTATAACCGTGTAGTCCTGTCTTCTTATATCTCGGTGTGTGCAGTAATCATGGGCAGATGAATGTCCTGATTACTTTTAAAAATAAATAAATAAAAGGACACAAATTGCTCAATTTGTAAGAGTAATACAAAATACTATCCAAAATTCATTAAACGAAAACCTTCAATCGTTTAATTCCAAAAAACGCTAACTCTCTGCAGAAACCAAAGATTCCCAAGTTGATGCCACCGACCGAATGCATTTCCAATGCTAATATTTTCTAGAAAATGGCAAACAGAAAATCTGGAAGGACACCCAACTCGGTGTCCAAATGCTTTCACTCCGTTGCTCCATCATTATTACCAGGCAGCTATTAAGAGATTTGCGTCTCCAGAATGAGAAAACAACCTCCCCCAACTGCGCACAACAACTGGGAATTATGCAATAAAAGAGAGTTTACTTCTGGTCGGAGGCAGCGGAGCGAGACTTTTTTTGCGGAAGCGAGGCAAAAATCGGACTCGTAATGAGACCGGGGCGCATGCTTGGAATCGGAGTCTCGAAAACCGTTTTTATCGATAATTTATAAATGCACCTTCTCTGACATGTTTACGAGTCGCTTAATTCGGCTCGGAATGGGGCTGAAATAAGTTTCTCTCGTTTTTTTGGGGAGTTCGGTAATGGGGCTCAATTTGAGACCAATTTTTGTTCCTCTCGGGTAGTAATTTGCAAGGTATAAAGACGGTATGGGGTAGTTCAACTATTATTCGAAATGATAACTACCGTCTTGGATGTGTTTGCGTCTTGGTTGCAGTTAAAGAAGCTGTTTAAGCTCGAGCAATATTTGCATGTGTTTTAATTCCATTTATATTTTTAATTCAGTAAAGCTTCTCACTTCTATTTTATTCTCTTGAAAGCAGACGATAGCTAAATGCAAAATAAAAATTACTTTAGAACGATCGTTTGCTACTGAAATAAATATTAAAGAACTAACTCAAATGAAAAAAAAAAAAAAAAATCTGGCAACCGAAAAAAAAATAGTAAAGGAAGAGTTCCACAGTTTGTTTATTTTGTAAATTTCTACTTCTGTGCTTCTAATGTGATGTACGTTGTGACTGGGATGTTTGGAATAAGGCATATAAAAATCAGAATGAAGGTAAACTTTCTGTTATATTAACTGACATTTTTATTTAAGAACACGATTTCGCGTCTGCTATAAGCGTCAGTATTCGTCTAACAGCAGAGGTGCTTTTTTAACACATAACTGAACGCCAGTGTTTATTTGACCGGATTTTATCAGCTAAATATCGCCAATGAAACGTACTCTTATTTTCAGTGCATATCACCTAAATAGGAATGCGATTTACCCCCCCCCCCCGTACTTTCGTAATGAATAAAGGACAACTAGTGAAAACTCCCACGAGAGGATAGAACACGATAAATGGTAGACAATGAGTTACAACTCATTGCAATTAATTCATTACTATAACAAAAATGTTAAATAGAACAGATGTGTTCACTTCTTGAAAGTTCTCGTAAACTCTTTGTATATATTTTTTTAATTTGGTAACATGTTGTAAAAATAAGCCAAATCTAAAGTGACGAAATTTTTGAAAGAAAGACTAAAACATGTTCCTATCAGTGTAAAACTTGTAAACATGTGTTGGGGCAAGAAATAAACTGAAATTAAACTAAGTTAATTTGTGTGGAAGAAATTTTAATTATCTAAGTAAATACATTCGCAAAAAAAAAAAAAAAAAAAAATAGAACTTATCGCTGTCAGATTTAGAGTTTCTAAAGTTTGAGAATTGAAAAATCATTATGGAATGACTGTGATTCAAAAGTGTTTTAAATGTAAAATTTGGGAAAAACTGAAGATACGTGTTTCGGGGTCACAAGGAACGCATTTCCAATGTCAAAAAAATATGTGTTTGTAGATGTTAAGACATTCTGGAAATTTTTTAGCAAAAGCGAGTTTTTGTCACATTGTCTTCCTATCAATAAGCTTGCATTTTTTTTTCATGCAAAAAAAAAAAAAAAAAAACATGTATCTGATTTTTTTTAAATTTGTGCAGTTATAACATTGTTGATTTTACAATTACTTTTTAGCACAAAAGCATTCTTTTTTTTCTTAAATAGTAGAATGCTTTAATCTTTCGTGCGGATTCCAGTCGTTCTTAAAATGGACTTAAATGGTGAATATTTTTGGTATTTTCAACGTTACATCATCATTATGCTAAAATTTCAACTTTTCTATTTTGCCTCCAAAAATATGTATTTCTACGAAAATCACAACGTGGTTGCAAGGCAACTAATGTTAGCATAAAACAAAAGCGCGTTATCTTAATCCACATTGAACAATTGCTTGTTCTCATAAATTTCCATAAAAAACCTGGTTTCAGGACATTCAAACTATCAGCATTGTTATTACAATATTTGTGCAATTCTTGCTCAATGAATTTACATGCTTGCAGTTCTTTCTCCTGGCTGGAATTCTAAAGCCCCATTTGCTCTGATGGTTAAAACCACCCTCAAGCAGTTCACCAAAATGGCTGATTCAGGATATCAAAGGTTTTTTGTCATTTCAGGGAATTGTGTAAGATCCATCTAACTGGTGAAACTTTTTGATGCCTTTGGCAAACCACAAATTGGTGTCTTTCAGGAGTATTTGTAGTTTGTGAGCAAAATATGCTTGTAAATGGACGTTTGTAAATTTACTATATGATATGATATACAAGCACACATGCAATCATGGGAACCCATATATGTATTTTTAAGGAAGGGGGGAGGGGGAGGAAAATTCACGTTTTGAGGCTTTAATTTAAAGAAATTTTTTTTTATGTATTTTCTTCCTTTGCTTACAAAATCACAAACGAAGCTTTCATTGCTAAAAATATTCTGTTTTAAAATTCAACGGACTTTTAAATATTTTAAGAGTTTTTTTATTTTCGTTTTCTTCAAAAGACAGGTGTAAATTTGTTATCTACAATACATTGTTATAATTCTTAAAGCAAAATGAATGCAGATAAAATTACAAAAATGCTTTAGTAAAGAAAGTTTCATTACAGTTGAAGTGTTTTAAGTAATTTTTATGCTCAAACTTTATACGAAAAAATTGACAGTATCAAGGCAGAGGAGGACACGACTCCCCCTCTGCCCCCTACATGCTCCCGTGTATTCAGTGGTGTAGCCAAGGGGATAGGGGTTTTAACCCTCCCCCCATGAAGCACCTAAATTATATGTGGGAACCTTAAACACACAATGCAAGGGCGTAAAATATCTTTTTCCGGTCATTAATCTCGAAAAATTTCGGTGACCCCCAATTGAAAAATTTCTCACTACGCCACGACATGCATGTAACGTAAAATTAAAAGCCGGAAACCTACCTGTTGATGGAACTGACTGAGGGGATGTTGTCTTGGTCGCAGATGCCGTCGGCTAGCAACCTGTCACGGATTTCCCAAGCGAACATGGTAGGATTCTGTTTTTTGTAGTTGGAAATGGCATCTACCACTTTCGGGGTGGCCACCTTTGGTTTGCTTCCACCTATCACACCGGGCTTGATAGACCCCGTCTCGTAGTACCTAGCATAAATGGAAAAAAAAAATCGTTACCGGAAAGTTCATGGAAAATTGAGACATTTAACACCATAAACGACAAAATTCATCTTAGGTACTAACTCTTTCAAAAATCTGGTACGTAATCATACAATTGATCATTTTCAAATACACATGTGGAAGTGATGTACAGAACAACAAGTAGAGGCACAATAAAAGTCTCTTTATCGAGAAGGATTAAAAAAAACTATTATCAAAACGTAACTACTAGAACAGTTTCTATTCTCCGTTGCATGCCAGAGCTATTAGTATCGTTTTTCTCTTAATAATCGTCAATGCGATATCACGGGACGCGGGAGCGTCCCGCCCCGCCAAGAAAACCAACTACAAGCCGCCAAGAAAAATGTAAAAGAGCGACCAAAGGACTGTTTACGCGAGTAACCAAACCGGGGTTTTCACCCCTCTGTATCTCAGCCCCATGAAGATCCCTAGAGTTCATTTTTGGTATACTCAATCTCCAGCGGCCCCTGACGGCACATACTAAAGCAAAACATCCAGGGCCCTCAGGGGGAGGGGTGATAAATGTTAAAAAATCGCTATTTTTCGCACTTTTTAAAAATTGTTTGACAGGGGTCCAGACTAAACGGTAACTCGGATTGAGCTCTCCTTTTGCACCCACATTTATTTTGTCCCAAAGCTCGGCATAGGGGTTTTTTCGACCCCTCCCCCCTCCAGCCCCCGTTTTTATTTTCCGTATCTTTTCTCCCCGGGGGTTTTAAGTGCTGATTTTTGGTATGAGTATTCTCGATGAGACGTTGAGGACGTATACCAAAATTTACTCCCCGGGGTCATCGCAGGCCGGAGTTATTAATGCTTAAAATTTGTCCGATTTCTATCAACTAGTCCTGTTCAACGTCTGAGCATTTATTCAAGCGATTGGATACTGTTGTCATTGTTGGGCGACGAGGAAAGAAAACTCAATGATTTAAAATTTCATCTGTTGCCAGTTTCTATTTGTTAACAAATAAAATATTTGTAACTGATTTTATTGCATAAGGCTTTTAAAAGGGATCTTCAATTTAGTTCATTTTAATATGAGATCGGCAGTAAGGGTGGGGTTTTTTTTTAACTTTTATTTTAATCGAGTATTGTTAGCAACGAGCTTTGTTTTGCGTCGGTTCGGGTGGTACATTGTGATTGATTTCAAATTTATCCTGGACTGAAAAAGATCCCTGAACTTTTGCACCAAATGCTTGCCGCCAAGAAAACCACATATGTCGGACCGCCAAGAAAAATGTTGAAGGGGAAAAAAACATGCAAAGTAAATTTTGAAGAGAAAAAAAAAATAAAAACAGGCAAAGAAATAATATTAATGCAAAAACATGTGATATCTCCCCAAACACAACAGTGTTGTAAAAAAATCCCCAGCCAAAAAAACCTTAAATACTCAGCCTTAAAAAGTTATGATATCGAGTTTTCCCGCCAAATTTGTGCCAAACTACAACTAACCTGTATGGATAGTTCTTTTAATTGTTTTCAGACCTGCCAGGCGGGAAGTTTTTACTCATTAAGCAGCCACCTCACAAGACAAAGCTTCCCGCCTGGCAGGACTGAAAACAATTTAAAAGAACTATCCATACAGGTTAGTTGTAGTTTAGCACAAACTTGGCGGGAAAACTCGATATCATAACTTTTTAAGGCTGAGTATTTAAGGTTTTCTTGGCGGGGGGATTTTTTTATAACACTGTTGTTTTGGGGGAGAGATATTTTTCTTTTGTTACTTATAATATCTCTAAAATTGAAATGAATTGAAATTGACAACGAATGAAATCATTATTTATTTATTTATTTATTTTTGACATACGTGCAACCAAATTATTCCTTAATATGTCGAATTGATTTTAATATTTTTAAAACATCACACTTTAACTTTCGTTTCAGGTAAGAGTCATCGGGAAAAATTATATGATAAAACTAATTTTAGCAGGAAAAATAATGAATATGATGATAAAATTAAATAGATTTTTGAAACATTTCATAAACTTTTTAAAAGCTTTACTCAACAAGCTTGAATTGGAGCTTAAGATAGGGGAGGGGGACGGGGGAGCTACGAGAGTTTTGCCTTATGAAACAAAACTCACATAATTTAACTGAAGAACCACGATGCATAACGTGATGAAGTTCCAAAGTATCCTAATTTTAATGAGAACCTCGAACTAAAACTTCATTTTAAACAGATACTGTAACGAACCTAGAAATCTATGTAGAGCAGGTGCTTTTTATAACTCTGTGTCTACTGAAAATTATCATATGGAACCCATTGGAATGACTAAATTGATGGCATCAGAGCAAATGGTTACACTTCAAACTTATTAGAACATCTTCATAGAGTTGGGTTTGAGATTTAAATTAGGGCTTTGATATATCTTCAAAGCTATATCATAACAGAAAAGGTCTAATTTAAGAGTTTGGAAGCACTGGAGGGTTTAATTAAATGTAATTTTTTTCTTTCTGAAAGGAAAGCGGCGATGAAAAAAGGTGTAAAATAAACCAACTTGTTTAAGTTATTCTTTTTGAAAAAATTCCGTGGTTGACTGCATGTGCGAAGAGTTTCGTTTTCCTGGTGGGAGCAGTGCCAGCAGTTCCAAGTGATGGGGTGCACCTGCGATGAATCGTCTGCGACAAGCGGCATGTAAAACCGTCTGCCCATGCGTTTCTGCTTTTGAAAAATAGGTTCGAGACTAATTGAAGTGTATTTTTAAGATGGGAACGTTAAGGGATATTTGTTAAGATCTGTCAGTTCGTACACATGGTGTTGAAAGCTGGAATAAGGAATTAAGACTCAATTTAGTAATATTGCGGATTTAAAGTGAAAGGTTGATTCAAAATAAATGTACTGTTTTTCTTGCTCTTCAATGTACGATAAGACAGTTTTTGATTTAAGAGTTTGAATAGTTTATCTGGCCTATGTTGCATTCGAAGTGTCCATAGCTTTAAAAGCATTTCTTGCTTTTGCTACTTTGAGTACAATTACTTTCAGATACGGTTTCAACATTTTATCTTTGTTTTTGCACATTTTAATACGCAAAAGAGACACTAAAAGTTGTAATTCAGAAGCTATTAAGATGTGTTTACATAGTTGACTTAGGAAGATAAAAATGTATAGATGTAATGAAACACCGCATGGTATTTCATGGATTAAGTTACTAACTATTAAATAAATATTTGATGAAAGAAGTTTAACTTTTCTTCTCATAACTTAAAGTCATATGTATCAAGCTTGAAGAAAATAACAACAGTATTTCATCTTTTACTTTTAGTATTTCTTGAAGTTTTTCTCACCTTCTGTGGAGAAGGCCTTTATCCAACAATGGATTGATAACAGTTGCAAATTAGTGATCGATGATTCATAATATACAGATATGCATATGACAAACGTTTGTCCTAGTCATTTATAGCCATTTTTTTACTATCATTAGCTCTAATTGCGACAAGTCTTTTTTTTTTCTTTTCAATAATATAGCAAAGAGTAAAATTTATGCTCCCTACAAAAATGACCTTGAAATGAGATGTGAAACAAAGTAACGATGGTAACGCGTAATATGTGAAATGTACCGAAATTGCATATTATCTAAATTTACTTAAAATTGACATGTGTATTGGAAGAATCTTGACCCGATTTAAATATTATTATAGTATGGATTTAATTTTGCTCAAGTAGCAAGAGTGTAATGACTGTTTCCTTATTTTCCCCGTCATTTAATAAGCAATAGAAAAAAATAGGGTTAAGGTGTAAATCTAGAAAGTGTTAAACTAAGCATGTATCACCTGAGAAAAAGAAACTGCCACGGTGCGTCATTAGACGCGCATTTCAAGCGTCTCTCCTCACCTGTTCATTTTGTTCTCCCTTTTCCCTGATGAATGAACGGTGTGCAGTCTTCACTTTCAAGCAAAACACCCACGGATGCCACTTTGGCCGCAGATTCGAATGCTTTTGTAATTTTAAACTGTTACATTGTAAAAGACGCTTTGTCATTTTTTTTGTCTCCCCACCCACGTCAGAAATACTGCTGTACTTTGCCGACGTGACTGACTCCATGTAATTTGAATATTGTTTTTTTGTTCCGTGCCTGATGAAAATGCTGGAAAAAGAATTTTGAGCGAAGGTAGAATGGAGTCGAATGAACATTTAAAATGGAATGCTTTCTCGGGTCATAAATCACTGATTTTGTTTCTTTCTTGTCCTAGATTCTGCATAATGTTTCCAACATCTAGTGTCAGGCTTCCTTTATTAGACATAGAAAGTCGCCTTGATGTTGTAAACGTTAACGTTTTGAAAGTATAAATAATTAATCCTAACGTAGAAGATATCCTTGATTTGAAAAATTCATAGGAGAGCTACAGCTAGTTTTGTGGTTACCCTCAGGTTCTTTACTTACCAGGGAACCGCGCGAATAGTGCAAAAATTAAAAAAGTTTAAATAGCAATAGAAAGAGTATATTGAGGTATTTTTTGAAGCAAAAATTATTTGACCTCGTCCCTTGCTTTCGAAGTATAAGGTTTTAAATGCCGAAATGTTAAGAAAAAAGCCACATTTAAAGGTCTGGCGAAAAATAAAATGTCCTCAAATATTTACCGTCTGCATGCAGCAATACGTCCATCTCCAAAGTGTGGGAAAGATACCTTCCATTACTCACCGACTTTCATTAAATTTGGCAACTTCTCTTAAAATTTCGGCCGACTTTATGACCTCATATCTCCCTAACGGGGACACGAGAGCAACTTATTTATGCACCAGAAACATATCTTCACTAATGCTCTTTCAACAGCTACTTATACAAAACAAAATTCATTATTTCACTATCGAGTGGTTTACTGGTTGCGGTGAAGCAAAAACATTGAGTTAATCCAACTTGTCGTTATTCAAATTAGCATCAAGAATAGTCATTCGAATTTGCGCAATAGTTTATCATACATTTCCTTCTGACTTGTAATTCTGTGCTGCACATTATGACTCAATAAAGACACGTAGAAAGGAATGTGTACTAACCTTCCTAGGATTTTAGAGACGCAGCCATGAGAAACCCTGAGTTGCCGGCTGATATCACAAGGCCGGACTCCTTGGTGTGC